>OX101813.2:26669204-26956704 GCA_944452925.2 Chrysolina oricalcia | reverse complement strand
TCGATTTTTTTTTGAAATTTTTTTTTTGATTTTTTAAAAAATTTTTTTTCAATTTTTTTTTGAAATTTTTTTTGTGAATTTTTTAAAAAAAATTTTTTTAAATTTTTTTTTCGAATTTTTTTTTGAAATTTTTTTTTTCCGATTTTTTTAAAAAATTTTTTTATTTTTTTTAATTTTTTTTTTGAAATTTATTTTTCAATTTTTTTTTGAATTTTTTTGGTAATTTTTTTAAAATTTTTTTTTTCAATTTTTTTTTCAATTTTTTTTTTTCAATTTTTTTTGGAAAATTTTCTCTTTGAATTATTTTTTTTGATTTTTTTTAAATTTTTTTTTTCAATTTTTTTTTGAATTTTTTTTGAAAAATTTTCTCTTTGAATTATTTTTTTTGATTTTTTTTAAATTTTTTTTTTGAAAATTTTTTTTTTGAATTTTTTTTTTGAATTTATTTTGAAAAATTTTCTCTTTGAATTATTTTTTTTGATTTTTTTAAATTTTTTTTTTGATTTTTTTTTCAATTTTTTTTTGAATTTTTTTTAAATTTTTTTTTTGATTTTTTTTAAATTTTTTTTTCAATTTTTTTTTGAAATTTTTTTTTTCGATTTTTTTTAAATTTTTTTTTGAATTTTTTTTTGAGTTTTTTTTTGAAAATTTTTTAAAATTTTTTTATGAAATTTTTTTTTTGATTTTTTCAAAAAAAAATTTTAAATTTTTTTTTGAAATTTTTTTCTGTGAATTTTTTTTAAATTGTTTTTTTTAATTTTTTTTTCAATTTTTTTTTGATATATTTTCAATTTTTTTTAAATTTTTTTTTTCAATTTTTTTTTTGAAAATTTTTTTTGAAAAATTTTCTCTTTGAATTATTTTTTTTGATTTTTTTAAAATTTTTGTTTGAAATTTTTTTTTTGATTTTTTTTAAATTATTTTTTAAATTTTTTTTCAATTTTTTTTTGAAAAATTTTTTTTTGATTTTTTTTTTAAATTTTTTAAATTTTTTTTTGTGAATTTTTTTAAAATTTTTTTTTTAATTTTTTTTTTCAATTTTTTTTTTGAAATTTTTTTTTTGATTCTTTTTTTAAATTTTTTTAAATTTTTTTTTCAATTTTTTTTTTTAATTTTTTTTTGATTTTTTTTTGAAATTTTTTTTTTTGAAAATTTTTTTTTAAATTTTTTTTTTGAAATTTTTTTTTGAAAAATTTCCTTTTTGAAATTTTTTTTTCCGATTTTTTTTTAAATTTTTTTTTTCAATTTTTTTTTGAATTTTTTTTTTTCAATTTTTTTTTTTGAAAATTTTCTCTTTGAAACTTTTTTTTGATTTTTTAAAATTTTTTTTGAAAAATTTTCTCTTTGAATTATTTTTTTTGATTTTTTTTAAATTTTTTTTTCAATTTTTTTTTTCGATTTTTTTTTGAAATTTTTTTTTTGATTTTTAAAAAAATTTTTTTTCAATTTTTTTTTGAAATTTTTTTTGTGAATTTTTTAAAAAAAAATTTTTTAAATTTTTTTTTCGAATTTTTTTTTGAAATTTTTTTTCCGATTTTTTTTAAATTTTTTTTTATTTTTTTTTAATTTTTTTTTTGAAATTTATTTTTCAATTTTTTTTTGAATTTTTTTTGTAATTTTTTTAAAATTTTTTTTTTTTTGGAAAATTTTCTCTTTGAAACTTTTTTTTGATTTTTTTTAAAAAAATTTTTGTAATTTCTTTCTAAATTTTTTTTGTAATTTTTTTTTTGAATTTTTTTTAAAATTTTTTTTTCAATTTTTTTTTTGAAAATTTTTGTTTTGAATTTTTTTTTGAAATTTTTTTTTTCGAATTTTTTTTTTGATTTTTTTTCATGTTTTTTTTAAATTTTTTTTTCAATTTTTTTTTTTGAAATTTTTTTTTTGAATTTTTTTTTGAAATTTTTTTTGAAAAATTTTCTCTTTGAATAATTTTTTTTGATTTTGTTAAATTTTTCTTTTGATTTTTTTTTAAATTATTTTTTTAATTTTTTTTTTGATTTTTTTAAAAAATCTTTTTTGATTTTTTTTTATTTTTTTTTCAATTTTTTTTTTGAAAATTTTTTTTTTGATTTTTTTTTTAAATTTTTTTTTGATTTTTTTAAAAATTTTTTTTTCAATTTTTTTTTAAATTTTTTTTTTTATTTTTTTTTTGAAATTTTTTTTTTTGAATTTTTTTTTCAATTTTTTTTGAAAAATTTTCTCTTTGAATTATTTTTTTTTGATTTTTTTAAATTTTTTTTTTCAATTTTTTTTTTCAATTTTTTTTTTGATTTTTTTAAAAAATTTTTTTCAATTTTTTTTTGAATTTTTTTTTGTGAATTTTTTTGAATTTTGTTTTGATTTTTTTATCAATTTTTTTCTAAATTTTTTTTTATAATTTTTTTTTTGAAAATTTTTTTTTTGAATTTTTTTTTTTAATTTTTTTTGAAAAATTTTCTCTTTGAATTATTTTTTATGATTTTTTTTAAATATTTTTTTTCGATTTTTTTTTGAATTTTTTTTTTGATTTTTTTAAAATTTTTTTTTAAATTTTTTTTGAAATTTTTTTTGTGAATTTTTTGAAAAAAAAATTTTTAAATTTTTTTTTTCAATTTTTTTTTGAAATTTTTTTTCCGATTTTTTTTTATTTTTTTTATTTTTTTTTTGAAATTTTTTTTTCAATTTTTTTTTAAATTTTTTTTCTAATTTTTTTCGAATTTTTTTTTGAAATATTTTTAATTTTTTTTTGAAATTTTTTTTTTGAAATTTTTTTTTTGATTTTTTTATGAATTTTTTTTTTTGATTTTTTAAAATTTTTTTTAAAATTTTTTTTAACATTTTTTTTTTGAAAATTTTTTTTTTGAATTTTTTTTGAAAAATTTTCTCTTTGATTTATTTTTATTGATTTTTTTTAAATTTTTTTTTTCAATTTTTTTTTGAATTTTTTTTTTGATTTTTTTTAAATTTTTTTTTCAATTTTTTTTTTTAAATTTTTTTTAAATTTTTTTTTTGATTTTTTTAAAATTTTTTTTTGAAATTTTTTTTTGTGAATTTTTTTTAAATTTTTTTTTTCAATTTTTTTTTTTAATTTTTTTTTTGATTTTTTTTTCAATTTTTTTTTAAATTTTTTTTTATAATTTTTTTTTGAAAATTTTTTTTTGAATTTTTTTTTGAATTTTTTTTGAAAAATTTTCTCTTTGAATTATTTTTTTTGATTTTTTTTAATTTTTTTTTTTCAATTTTTTTTTGAAATTTTTTTTTGATTTTTTTAAAAAAATTTTTTCAATTTTTTTTTGAAATTTTTTTTTGTGAATTTTTTTGAATTTTTTTTTTGATTTTTTTATCAATTTTTTTTAAAATTTTTTTTATAATTTTTTTTTTGAAAATTTTTTTTTTGAATTTTTTTTGAAAAATTTTCTCTTTGAATTATTTTTTATGATTTTTTTTTTCGATTTTTTTTTTGAATTTTTTTTTTGATTTTTTTAAAATTTTTTTTTTCAATTTTTTTTGAATTTTTTTTGTGAATTTAAAAAAAAAAATTTTTAAATTTTTTTTTTCAATTTTTTTTTGAAATTTTTTTTCCGATTTTTTTAAATTTTTTTTTATTTTTTTTAATTTTTTTTTTTAATTTTTTTCAATTTTTTTTAAAATTTTTTTTTGTAATTTTTTTAAAATTTTTTTTGTAATTTTTTTCGAAATTTTTTTTGAAATATTTTTTATTTTTTTTTAAATTTTTTTTTCAATTTTTTTTGAATTTTTTTGTATTTTTTTAAAAATTTTTTTTGTAATTTTTTTGAAATTTTTTTGAAATATTTTTTAGTTTTTTTTGAAAATTTTTTATTTGAAATTTTTTTTGAAAAATTTTCTCTTTGAATTATTTTTTTTGATTTTTTTTAAAAATTTTTTTTAAATTTTTCTTTCAATTTTTTTTTTGAAAAATTTTTTTTTCAATTTTTTTTTTAATTTTTTTTTTGATTTTTTAAATTTTTTTAAAAATTTTTTTATGAATTTTTTTTTTTGATTTTTTAAAATGTTTTTTCAAAATTTTTTTTGAAATTTTTTTTGTGAATTTTTTCAAAATTTTTTTTTTTAATTCTTTTTTTTGAATTTTTTTTGAAAAATTTTCTCTTTGAATTATTTTTTTTGATTTTTTTAAATTTTTTTTGAAAAATTTTCTCTTTGAATTATTTTTTTTGATTTTTTTTAAATTTTTTTTTCAATTTTTTTCTTCGATTTTTTTTTGAATTTTTTTTTTTGATTTTTTAAAAAATTTTTTTTCAATTTTTTTTTGAAATTTTTTTTGTGAATTTTTTAAAAAAAAATTTTTTAAATTTTTTTTTCGAATTTTTTTTTGAAATTTTTTTTTTCCGATTTTTTTAAAAAAATTTTTTATTTTTTTTAATTTTTTTTTTGAAATTTATTTTTCAATTTTTTTTTGAATTTTTTTGGTAATTCTTTTAAAAATTTTTTTTTTCAATTTTTTTTTGAATTTTTTTTTTTCAATTTTTTTTGGAAAATTTTCTCTTTGAATTATTTTTTTTGATTTTTTTTTAATTTTTTTTTTCAATTTTTTTTTGAATTTTTTTTGAAAAATTTTCTCTTTGAATTATTTTTTTTGATTTTTTTTAAATTTTTTTTTTGAAAATTTTTTTTTTGAATTTTTTTTTTGAATTTATTTTGAAAAATTTTCTCTTTGAATTATTTTTTTTGATTTTTTTAAATTTTTTTTTGATTTTTTTTTCAATTTTTTTTTGAATTTTTTTTAAATTTTTTTTTTGATTTTTTTTAAATTTTTTTTTCAATTTTTTTTTGAAATTTTTTTTTTCGATTTTTTTTAAATTTTTTTTTGAATTTTTTTTTGAGTTTTTTTTTGAAAATTTTTTAAAATTTTTTTATGAAATTTTTTTTTTGATTTTTTCAAAAAAAAATTTAAAATTTTTTTTTGAAATTTTTTTCTGTGAATTTTTTTTAAATTGTTTTTTTTAATTTTTTTTTCAATTTTTTTTTGATATATTTTCAATTTTTTTTAAATTTTTTTTTTCAATTTTTTTTTGAAAATTTTTTTTGAAAAATTTTCTCTTTGAATTATTTTTTTTGATTTTTTTAAAATTTTTTTTTGAAATTTTTTTTTTGATTTTTTTTAAATTATTTTTTAAATTTTTTTTCAATTTTTTTTTGAAAAATTTTTTTTTGATTTTTTTTTTAAATTTTTTAAATTTTTTTTTGTGAATTTTTTTAAAATTTTTTTTTTAATTTTTTTTTTCAATTTTTTTTTTGAAATTTTTTTTTTGATTCTTTTTTTAAATTTTTTTAAATTTTTTTTTCAATTTTTTTTTTAAATTTTTTTTTGATTTTTTTTTGAAATTTTTTTTTTTGAAAATTTTTTTTTAAATTTTTTTTTTGAAATTTTTTTTTGAAAAATTTCCTTTTTGAAATTTTTTTTTCCGATTTTTTTTTAAATTTTTTTTTTCAATTTTTTTTTGAATTTTTTTTTTTCAATTTTTTTTTTTGAAAATTTTCTCTTTGAAACTTTTTTTTGATTTTTTAAAATTTTTTTTGAAAAATTTTCTCTTTGAATTATTTTTTTTGATTTTTTTTAAATTTTTTTTTCAATTTTTTTTTTCGATTTTTTTTTGAAATTTTTTTTTTGATTTTTAAAAAAATTTTTTTTCAATTTTTTTTTGAAATTTTTTTTGTGAATTTTTTAAAAAAAATTTTTTTAAATTTTTTTTTCGAATTTTTTTTTGAAATTTTTTTTCCGATTTTTTTTAAATTTTTTTTTATTTTTTTTTAATTTTTTTTTTGAAATTTATTTTTCAATTTTTTTTTGAATTTTTTTTGTAATTTTTTTAAAATTTTTTTTTTTTTGGAAAATTTTCTCTTTGAAACTTTTTTTTGATTTTTTTAAAAAAAATTTTTGTAATTTCTTTCTAAATTTTTTTTGTAATTTTTTTTTTGAATTTTTTTTTAAATTTTTTTTTCAATTTTTTTTTTGAAAATTTTTGTTTTGAATTTTTTTTTGAAATTTTTTTTTTCGAATTTTTTTTTTGATTTTTTTTCAATTTTTTTTTAAATTTTTTTTTCAATTTTTTTTTTTGAAATTTTTTTTTTGAATTTTTTTTTGAAATTTTTTTTGAAAAATTTTCTCTTTGAATAATTTTTTTTGATTTTGTTAAATTTTTCTTTTGATTTTTTTTTAAATCATTTTTTTAATTTTTTTTTGATTTTTTTAAAAAATCTTTTTTGATTTTTTTTTATTTTTTTTTCAATTTTTTTTTTGAAAATTTTTTTTTTGATTTTTTTTTTAAATTTTTTTTTGATTTTTTTAAAATTTTTTTTTTCAATTTTTTTTTAAATTTTTTTTTTTATTTTTTTTTTGAAATTTTTTTTTTTTAATTTTTTTTTTCAATTTTTTTTGAAAAATTTTCTCTTTGAATTATTTTTTTTTGATTTTTTTAAATTTTTTTTTTCAATTTTTTTTTTCAATTTTTTTTTTGATTTTTTTAAAAAATTTTTTTCAATTTTTTTTTGAATTTTTTTTTGTGAATTTTTTTGAATTTTGTTTTGATTTTTTTATCAATTTTTTTCTAAATTTTTTTTTATAATTTTTTTTTTGAAAATTTTTTTTTTGAATTTTTTTTTTAAATTTTTTTTGAAAAATTTTCTCTTTGAATTATTTTTTATGATTTTTTTTAAATATTTTTTTTCGATTTTTTTTTGAATTTTTTTTTTGATTTTTTTAAAATTTTTTTTAAAATTTTTTTTGAAATTTTTTTTGTGAATTTTTTGAAAAAAAAATTTTTAAATTTTTTTTTTCAATTTTTTTTTGAAATTTTTTTTCCGATTTTTTTTTATTTTTTTTATTTTTTTTTTGAAATTTTTTTTTCAATTTTTTTTTAAATTTTTTTTCTAATTTTTTTCGAATTTTTTTTTGAAATATTTTTAATTTTTTTTTGAAATTTTTTTTTTGAAATTTTTTTTTTGATTTTTTTATGAATTTTTTTTTTGATTTTTTAAAATTTTTTTTAAAATTTTTTTTTTGAAAATTTTTTTTTTGAATTTTTTTTGAAAAATTTTCTCTTTGATTTATTTTTATTGATTTTTTTTAAATTTTTTTTTTCAATTTTTTTTTGAATTTTTTTTTTGATTTTTTTTAAATTTTTTTTTCAATTTTTTTTTTGAAATTTTTTTTAAATTTTTTTTTTGATTTTTTTAAAATTTTTTTTTGAAATTTTTTTTGTGAATTTTTTTTAAATTTTTTTTTTCAATTTTTTTTTTGAATTTTTTTTTTGATTTTTTTTTCAATTTTTTTTTAAATTTTTTTTTATAATTTTTTTTTGAAAATTTTTTTTTGAATTTTTTTTTGAATTTTTTTTGAAAAATTTTCTCTTTGAATTATTTTTTTTGATTTTTTTTAATTTTTTTTTTCAATTTTTTTTTGAAATTTTTTTTTGATTTTTTTAAAAAAATTTTTTCAATTTTTTTTTGAAATTTTTTTTTGTGAATTTTTTTGAATTTTTTTTTTGATTTTTTTATCAATTTTTTTTTAAATTTTTTTTATAATTTTTTTTTTGAAAATTTTTTTTTTGAATTTTTTTTTTTAATTTTTTTTGAAAAATTTTCTCTTTGAATTATTTTTTATGATTTTTTTTTTCGATTTTTTTTTTGAATTTTTTTTTTGATTTTTTTAAAATTTTTTTTTTCAATTTTTTTTGAATTTTTTTTGTGAATTTAAAAAAAAAAATTTTTAAATTTTTTTTTTAAATTTTTTTTTGAAATTTTTTTTCCGATTTTTTTAAATTTTTTTTTATTTTTTTTAATTTTTTTTTTTAATTTTTTTCAATTTTTTTTTAAATTTTTTTTGTAATTTTTTTAAAAATTTTTTTGTAATTTTTTTCGAAATTTTTTTTGAAATATTTTTTATTTTTTTTTTTAATTTTTTTTTCAATTTTTTTTTGAATTTTTTTGTATTTTTTTAAAAATTTTTTTTGTAATTTTTTTGAAATTTTTTTGAAATATTTTTTAGTTTTTTTTTGAAAATTTTTTATTTGAAATTTTTTTTGAAAAATTTTCTCTTTGAATTATTTTTTTTGATTTTTTTTTAAAATTTTTTTTAAATTTTTCTTTCAATTTTTTTTTTGAAAAATTTTTTTTTCAATTTTTTTTTTAATTTTTTTTTTGATTTTTTAAATTTTTTTAAAAATTTTTTTATGAAATTTTTTTTTTGATTTTTTAAAATGTTTTTTCAAAATTTTTTTTGAAATTTTTTTTGTGAATTTTTTCAAAATTTTTTTTTTAAATTCTTTTTTTTGAATTTTTTTTGAAAAATTTTCTCTTTGAATTATTTTTTTTGATTTTTTTAAATTTTTTTTGAAAAATTTTCTCTTTGAATTATTTTTTTTGATTTTTTTTAAATTTTTTTTTCAATTTTTTTCTTCGATTTTTTTTTGAAATTTTTTTTTTGATTTTTTAAAAAATTTTTTTTCAATTTTTTTTTGAAATTTTTTTTGTGAATTTTTTAAAAAAAATTTTTTTAAATTTTTTTTTCGAATTTTTTTTTGAAATTTTTTTTTTCCGATTTTTTTAAAAAAATTTTTTATTTTTTTAAATTTTTTTTTTGAAATTTATTTTTCAATTTTTTTTTGAATTTTTTTGGTAATTCTTTTAAAATTTTTTTTTTTCAATTTTTTTTTGAATTTTTTTTTTTCAATTTTTTTTGGAAAATTTTCTCTTTGAATTATTTTTTTTGATTTTTTTTTAATTTTTTTTTTAAATTTTTTTTTGAATTTTTTTTGAAAAATTTTCTCTTTGAATTATTTTTTTTGATTTTTTTTAAATTTTTTTTTTGAAAATTTTTTTTTTGAATTTTTTTTTTGAATTTATTTTGAAAAATTTTCTCTTTGAATTATTTTTTTTGATTTTTTTAAATTTTTTTTTTGATTTTTTTTTCAATTTTTTTTTGAATTTTTTTTAAATTTTTTTTTTGATTTTTTTAAAAATTTTTTTTCAATTTTTTTTTGAAATTTTTTTTTTCGATTTTTTTTAAATTTTTTTTTGAATTTTTTTTTGAGTTTTTTTTTGAAAATTTTTTAAAATTTTTTTATGAAATTTTTTTTTTGATTTTTTCAAAAAAAAATTTTAAATTTTTTTTTGAAATTTTTTTCTGTGAATTTTTTTTAAATTGTTTTTTTTAATTTTTTTTTCAATTTTTTTTTGATATATTTTCAATTTTTTTTAAATTTTTTTTTTCAATTTTTTTTTTGAAAATTTTTTTTGAAAAATTTTCTCTTTGAATTATTTTTTTTGATTTTTTTAAAATTTTTTTTTGAAATTTTTTTTTTGATTTTTTTAAAATTATTTTTTAAATTTTTTTTCAATTTTTTTTTGAAAAATTTTTTTTTGATTTTTTTTTTAAATTTTTTAAATTTTTTTTTGTGAATTTTTTTAAAATTTTTTTTTTAATTTTTTTTTTCAATTTTTTTTTTGAAATTTTTTTTTTGATTCTTTTTTTAAATTTTTTTAAATTTTTTTTTCAATTTTTTTTTTTAATTTTTTTTTGATTTTTTTTTGAAATTTTTTTTTTTGAAAATTTTTTTTTAAATTTTTTTTTTGAAATTTTTTTTTGAAAAATTTCCTTTTTGAAATTTTTTTTTCCGATTTTTTTTTAAATTTTTTTTTTCAATTTTTTTTTGAATTTTTTTTTTTCAATTTTTTTTTTTGAAAATTTTCTCTTTGAAACTTTTTTTTGATTTTTTAAAATTTTTTTTGAAAAATTTTCTCTTTGAATTATTTTTTTTGATTTTTTTAAAATTTTTTTTTCAATTTTTTTTTTCGATTTTTTTTTTAAATTTTTTTTTTGATTTTTAAAAAAATTTTTTTTCAATTTTTTTTTGAAATTTTTTTTGTGAATTTTTTAAAAAAAATTTTTTTAAATTTTTTTTTCGAATTTTTTTTTGAAATTTTTTTTCCGATTTTTTTTAAATTTTTTTTTATTTTTTTTTAATTTTTTTTTTGAAATTTATTTTTCAATTTTTTTTTGAATTTTTTTTGTAATTTTTTTAAAATTTTTTTTTTTTGGAAAATTTTCTCTTTGAAACTTTTTTTTGATTTTTTAAAAAAAAATTTTTGTAATTTCTTTCTAAATTTTTTTTGTAATTTTTTTTTTGAATTTTTTTTTAAATTTTTTTTTCAATTTTTTTTTTGAAAATTTTTGTTTTGAATTTTTTTTTGAAATTTTTTTTTTCGAATTTTTTTTTTGATTTTTTTTCAATTTTTTTTTAAATTTTTTTTTTCAATTTTTTTTTTTGAAATTTTTTTTTTGAATTTTTTTTTGAAATTTTTTTTGAAAAATTTTCTCTTTGAATAATTTTTTTTGATTTTGTTAAATTTTTCTTTTGATTTTTTTTTAAATTATTTTTTTAATTTTTTTTTTGATTTTTTTAAAAAATCTTTTTTGATTTTTTTTTATTTTTTTTTCAATTTTTTTTTTGAAAATTTTTTTTTTGATTTTTTTTTTAAATTTTTTTTTGATTTTTTTAAAAAATTTTTTTTCAATTTTTTTTTAAATTTTTTTTTTTATTTTTTTTTTGAAATTTTTTTTTTTGAATTTTTTTTTTCAATTTTTTTTGAAAAATTTTCTCTTTGAATTATTTTTTTTTGATTTTTTTAAATTTTTTTTTTCAATTTTTTTTTTCAATTTTTTTTTGATTTTTTTAAAAAATTTTTTTCAATTTTTTTTTGAATTTTTTTTTGTGAATTTTTTTGAATTTTGTTTTGATTTTTTTATCAATTTTTTTCTAAATTTTTTTTTATAATTTTTTTTTTGAAAATTTTTTTTTTGAATTTTTTTTTTTAATTTTTTTTGAAAAATTTTCTCTTTGAATTATTTTTTATGATTTTTTTTAAATATTTTTTTTCGATTTTTTTTTGAATTTTTTTTTTGATTTTTTTAAAATTTTTTTTTAAATTTTTTTTGAAATTTTTTTTGTGAATTTTTTGAAAAAAAAATTTTTAAATTTTTTTTTTCAATTTTTTTTTGAAATTTTTTTTCCGATTTTTTTTTATTTTTTTTATTTTTTTTTTGAAATTTTTTTTTCAATTTTTTTTTAAATTTTTTTTCTAATTTTTTTCGAATTTTTTTTTGAAATATTTTTAATTTTTTTTTGAAATTTTTTTTTGAATTTTTTTTTTGTATTTTTTTAAAATTTTTTTTTGTAATTTTTTCGAAATTTTTTTGAAATATTTTTTAGTTTTTTTTTGAAAATTTTTTATTTGAAATTTTTTTTGAAAAACTTTCTCTTTGAATTATTTTTTTTGATTTTTTAAAATGTTTTTTCAAAATTTTTTTTTGTATTTTTTTTTGTGAATTTTTTTAAAAATTTTTTTTGA
Source organism: Chrysolina oricalcia (assembly GCA_944452925.2). Taxonomy (NCBI): domain Eukaryota; kingdom Metazoa; phylum Arthropoda; class Insecta; order Coleoptera; family Chrysomelidae; genus Chrysolina; species Chrysolina oricalcia. The sequence goes on along the minus strand of OX101813.2, from coordinate 26,945,337 downwards.
ATTTTTTTTTTTAATTTTTTTTTTGAATTTTTTTTTGAATTTTTTTTTTCGAATTTTTTTTTGAATTTTTTTAAAAATTTTTTTTGAATTTTTTTTCAAATTTTTTTTTTTAATTTTTTTAAAATTTTTTTTATGAATTTTTTTTTTATTTTTTCAAATTTTTTTTTTAAATTTTTTTTGAAATTTTTTTTTGTGAATTTTCTATTTGAATTATTTTTTTTGATTTTTTAAAAATTTTTTTTCAATTTTTTTTTTTATTTTTTTTTTCAATTTTGTTAAAATTTTTTTTTTCAATTTTTTTTTTGAAAATTTTTTATTTCAATTTTTTTTAATTTTTTTTTTTGATTTTTTTAAAAATTTTTTTTCAATTTTTTTTTTGAAATTTTTTTTTTTCGATTTTTTTTTTGAATTTTTTTTTTTTGAAAATTTTTTAAAATTTTTTTAATTTTTTTTTGATTTTTTTTTGTGAATTTTTTTAAAAATTTTTTTTAAAATTTTTTTTTTCAATTTTTTTTTTGAAATTTTTTTTTTGATTTTTTTTTAAATTTTTTTAAATTTTTTTTTCAATTTTTCTTTTGAAATTTTTTTTTTGATTTTTTTTTTGAAATTTTTTTTTGAAAATTTTTTTTAAAATTTTTTTTTTGAAATTTTTTTTTGAAAAATTTCCTTTTTGAAATTTTTTTTTCCGATTTTTTTTTAAATTTTTTTTTCAATTTTTTTTTGAATTTTTTTTTTGAATTTTTTTTTTTGAAAATTTTCTCTTTGAATTATTTTTTTTGATTTTTTTTAAATTTTTTTTTTCAATTTTTTTTTCCGATTTTTTTAAAAAAAATTTTTTATTTTTTTTAAATTTTTTTTTTGAAATTTGTTTTTCAATTTTTTTTTGAATTTTTTTTGTAATTTTTTTAAAAATTTTTTTGTAATTTTTTTCGAAATTTTTTTAGAAATTTTTTTTTTGAATTTTTTTTTTTGGAAAATTTTCTGTTTGAAACTTTTTTTTGATTTTTTAAAAAAAAAAAATTTTTGTAATTTCTTAATTTCTTTCGAAATTTTTTTTGTAAATTTTTTTTTAAATTTTTTTTTAAATTTTTTTTTCAATTTTTTTTTTGAAAATTTTTGTTTTGAATTTTTTTTTGAAATTTTTTTTTTCGAATTTTTTTTTGATTTTTTTTCAATTTTTTTTTAATTTTTTTTTTCAATTTTTATTTTAATTTTTTTTTTTGAATTTTTTTTTGAAATTTTTTTTGAAAAATTTTCTCTTTGAATTATTTTTTTTTGATTTTTTTAAATTTTTCTTTTGATTTTTTTTAAAATTATTTTTTTAATTTTTTTTTGATTTTTTTTTCAATTTTTTTTAAAATTTTTTTTTCAATTTTTTTTTGAAATTTTTTTTTTGATTTTTTTTAAAATTTTTTTTTGATTTTTTTAAATTTTTTTAAAAATTTTTTATTGAAATTTTTTTTGTGAATTTTTTTTAAAATTTTTTTTTTGATTTTTTTTTTATTTTTTTTTTCAATTTTTTTTTTGAAATTTTTTTTTAAAATTTTTTTTTGAAATTTTTTTTTGTGAATTTTTTTTAAATTTTTTTTAAAATTTTTTTTTGAAATTTTTTTTTTGAAATTTTTTTTTTGATTTTTTTTTTCAATTTTTTTTTATAATTTTTTTTTTGAAAATTTTTTTTTTGAATTTTTTTTTTAATTTTTTTTGAAAAATTTTCTCTTTGAATTATTTTTTATGATTTTTTTTAAATTTTTTTCTTCGATTTTTTTTTGAAATTTTTTTTTTGATTTTTTAAAAAATTTTTTTTCAATTTTTTTTTGAAATTTTTTTTGTGAATTTTTTAAAAAAAATTTTTTTAATTTTTTTTTTCGAATTTTTTTTTGAAATTTTTTTTTCCGATTTTTTTAAAAAATTTTTTTATTTTTTTTAATTTTTTTTTTGAAATTTATTTTTCAATTTTTTTTTGAATTTTTTTGGTAATTTTTTTAAAATTTTTTTTTTCAATTTTTTTTTGAATTTTTTTTTTTTCAATTTTTTTTGGAAAATTTTCTATTTGAATTATTTTTTTTGATTTTTTTTAAATTTTTTTTTTCAATTTTTTTTTGAATTTTTTTTGAAAAATTTTCTCTTTGAATTATTTTTTTTGATTTTTTTTAAATTTTTTTTTTGAAAATTTTTTTTTTGAATTTTTTTTTTGAATTTATTTTGAAAAATTTTCTCTTTGAATTATTTTTTTTGATTTTTTTAAATTTTTTTTTTGATTTTTTTTTCAATTTTTTTTTGAATTTTTTTTAAATTTTTTTTTTGATTTTTTTTAAATTTTTTTTCAATTTTTTTTTGAAATTTTTTTTTTCGATTTTTTTTAAATTTTTTTTTGAATTTTTTTTTGAGTTTTTTTTTGAAAATTTTTTAAAATTTTTTTATGAAATTTTTTTTTTGATTTTTTCAAAAAAAAATTTTAAATTTTTTTTTGAAATTTTTTTCTGTGAATTTTTTTTAAATTGTTTTTTTTAATTTTTTTTTCAATTTTTTTTGATATATTTTCAATTTTTTTTAAATTTTTTTTTTCAATTTTTTTTTTGAAAATTTTTTTTGAAAAATTTTCTCTTTGAATTATTTTTTTTGATTTTTTTAAAATTTTTTTTTGAAATTTTTTTTTTGATTTTTTTTAAATTATTTTTTAAATTTTTTTTCAATTTTTTTTTGAAAAATTTTTTTTTGATTTTTTTTTTAAATTTTTTAAATTTTTTTTTGTGAATTTTTTTAAAAATTTTTTTTAAATTTTTTTTTTCAATTTTTTTTTTGAAATTTTTTTTTTGATTCTTTTTTTAAATTTTTTTAATTTTTTTTTTCAATTTTTTTTTTTTTAATTTTTTTTTGATTTTTTTTTGAAATTTTTTTTTTTGAAAATTTTTTTTTTAATTTTTTTTTTGAAATTTTTTTTTGAAAAATTTCCTTTTTGAAATTTTTTTTTCCGATTTTTTTTTAAATTTTTTTTTGAATTTTTTTTTTCAATTTTTTTTTTTTGAAAATTTTCTCTTTGAAACTTTTTTTTGATTTTTTAAAATTTTTTTTGAAAAATTTTCTTTTGAATTATTTTTTTTTGATTTTTTTAAAATTTTTTTTTCAATTTTTTTTTTCGATTTTTTTTTGAAATTTTTTTTTTGATTTTTAAAAAAATTTTTTTTCAATTTTTTTTTGAAATTTTTTTTGTGAATTTTTTAAAAAAAATTTTTTTAAATTTTTTTTTCGAATTTTTTTTTGAAATTTTTTTTCCGATTTTTTTAAAATTTTTTTTTATTTTTTTTTAATTTTTTTTTTGAAATTTATTTTTCAATTTTTTTTTGAATTTTTTTTGTAATTTTTTTAAAATTTTTTTTTTTTGGAAAATTTTCTCTTTGAAACTTTTTTTTGATTTTTTTAAAAAAAAATTTTGTAATTTCTTTCTAAATTTTTTTTGTAATTTTTTTTTTGAATTTTTTTTTAAATTTTTTTTTCAATTTTTTTTTTGAAAATTTTTGTTTTGAATTTTTTTTTGAAATTTTTTTTTTCGAATTTTTTTTTTGATTTTTTTTCAATTTTTTTTTAAATTTTTTTTTCAATTTTTTTTTTTGAAATTTTTTTTTTGAATTTTTTTTTGAAATTTTTTTTGAAAAATTTTCTCTTTGAATAATTTTTTTTGATTTTGTTAAATTTTTCTTTTGATTTTTTTTTAAATTATTTTTTTAATTTTTTTTTTGATTTTTTTAAAAAATCTTTTTTGATTTTTTTTAATTTTTTTTTCAATTTTTTTTTTGAAAATTTTTTTTTTGATTTTTTTTTTAAATTTTTTTTTGATTTTTTTAAAATTTTTTTTTTCAATTTTTTTTTAAATTTTTTTTTTTATTTTTTTTTTGAAATTTTTTTTTTTGAATTTTTTTTTTCAATTTTTTTTGAAAAATTTTCTCTTTGAATTATTTTTTTTTGATTTTTTTAAATTTTTTTTTTCAATTTTTTTTTTGATTTTTTTAAAAAATTTTTTTCAATTTTTTTTTGAATTTTTTTTTGTGAATTTTTTTGAATTTTGTTTTGATTTTTTTATCAATTTTTTTTTAAATTTTTTTTTATAATTTTTTTTTTGAAAATTTTTTTTTTGAATTTTTTTTTTTAATTTTTTTTGAAAAATTTTCTCTTTGAATTATTTTTTATGATTTTTTTTAAATATTTTTTTTCGATTTTTTTTTGAATTTTTTTTTTGATTTTTTTAAAATTTTTTTTTTAATTTTTTTTGAAATTTTTTTTGTGAATTTTTTGAAAAAAAAATTTTTAAATTTTTTTTTTCAATTTTTTTTTGAAATTTTTTTTCCGATTTTTTTTTATTTTTTTTATTTTTTTTTTGAAATTTTTTTTTCAATTTTTTTTTAAATTTTTTTTCTAATTTTTTTCGAATTTTTTTTTGAAATATTTTTAATTTTTTTTTGAAATTTTTTTTTTGAAATTTTTTTTTTGATTTTTTTATGAATTTTTTTTTTTGATTTTTTAAAATTTTTTTTAAAATTTTTTTTAAAATTTTTTTTTTGAAAATTTTTTTTTTGAATTTTTTTTGAAAAATTTTCTCTTTGATTTATTTTTATTGATTTTTTTTAAATTTTTTTTTTCAATTTTTTTTTGAATTTTTTTTTTGATTTTTTTTTTATTTTTTTTTCAATTTTTTTTTTGAAATTTTTTTTAAAATTTTTTTTTGATTTTTTTAAAATTTTTTTTTGAAATTTTTTTTTGTGAATTTTTTTTAAATTTTTTTTTTCAATTTTTTTTTTGAATTTTTTTTTTGATTTTTTTTTCAATTTTTTTTTAAATTTTTTTTTATAATTTTTTTTTGAAAATTTTTTTTTGAATTTTTTTTTGAATTTTTTTTGAAAAATTTTCTCTTTGAATTATTTTTTTTGATTTTTTTTAATTTTTTTTTTTCAATTTTTTTTTGAAATTTTTTTTTGATTTTTTTAAAAAAATTTTTTCAATTTTTTTTTGAAATTTTTTTTTGTGAATTTTTTTGAATTTTTTTTTTGATTTTTTTATCAATTTTTTTTTAAATTTTTTTTATAATTTTTTTTTTGAAAATTTTTTTTTTGAATTTTTTTTTTTAAATTTTTTTTGAAAAATTTTCTCTTTGAATTATTTTTTATGATTTTTTTTTTCGATTTTTTTTTTGAATTTTTTTTTTGATTTTTTTAAAATTTTTTTTTTCAATTTTTTTTGAATTTTTTTTGTGAATTTAAAAAAAAAAATTTATAAATTTTTTTTTTCAATTTTTTTTTGAAATTTTTTTTCCGATTTTTTTAAATTTTTTTTTATTTTTTTTAATTTTTTTTTTAAATTTTTTTCAATTTTTTTTTAAATTTTTTTTGTAATTTTTTTAAAAATTTTTTTGTAATTTTTTTCGAAATTTTTTTTGAAATATTTTTTTTTTTTTTTTTTAATTTTTTTTTCGATTTTTTTTTTGAATTTTTTTTTTGATTTTTTTAAAATTTTTTTTTTCAATTTTTTTTGAATTTTTTTTGTGAATTTAAAAAAAAAAATTTTTAAATTTTTTTTTTCAATTTTTTTTTGAAATTTTTTTTCCGATTTTTTTAAATTTTTTTTTATTTTTTTTAATTTTTTTTTTAAATTTTTTTCAATTTTTTTTTAAATTTTTTTTGTAATTTTTTTAAAAATTTTTTTGTAATTTTTTTGAAATTTTTTTGAAATATTTTTTAGTTTTTTTTTGAAAATTTTTTATTTGAAATTTTTTTTGAAAAATTTTCTCTTTGAATTATTTTTTTTGATTTTTTTTAAAAATTTTTTTTAAATTTTTCTTTCAATTTTTTTTTTGAAAAATTTTTTTTTCAATTTTTTTTTTAATTTTTTTTTGATTTTTTAAATTTTTTTAAAAATTTTTTTATGAAATTTTTTTTTTGATTTTTTAAAATGTTTTTTCAAAATTTTTTTTGAAATTTTTTTTGTGAATTTTTTCAAAATTTTTTTTTTAAATTCTTTTTTTTGAATTTTTTTTGAAAAATTTTCTCTTTGAATTATTTTTTTTGATTTTTTTAAATTTTTTTTGAAAAATTTTCTCTTTGAATTATTTTTTTTGATTTTTTTTAAATTTTTTTTTCAATTTTTTTCTTCGATTTTTTTTTGAAATTTTTTTTTTGATTTTTTAAAAAATTTTTTTTCAATTTTTTTTTGAAATTTTTTTTGTGAATTTTTTAAAAAAAATTTTTTTAAATTTTTTTTTCGAATTTTTTTTTGAAATTTTTTTTTTCCGATTTTTTTAAAAAAATTTTTTATTTTTTTTAATTTTTTTTTTGAAATTTATTTTTCAATTTTTTTTTGAATTTTTTTAAAATTTTTTTTTTCAATTTTTTTTTGAATTTTTTTTTTTCAATTTTTTTTGGAAAATTTTCTCTTTGAATTATTTTTTTTGATTTTTTTTAAATTTTTTTTTTCAATTTTTTTTTGAATTTTTTTTGAAAAATTTTCTCTTTGAATTATTTTTTTTGATTTTTTTTAAATTTTTTTTTTGAAAATTTTTTTTTTGAATTTTTTTTTTGAATTTATTTTGAAAAATTTTCTCTTTGAATTATTTTTTTTGATTTTTTTAAATTTTTTTTTTGTTTTTTTTTTCAATTTTTTTTTGAATTTTTTTTAAATTTTTTTTTTGATTTTTTTTAAATTTTTTTTCAATTTTTTTTTGAAATTTTTTTTTTCGATTTTTTTTAAATTTTTTTTTGAATTTTTTTTTGAGTTTTTTTTTGAAAATTTTTTAAAATTTTTTTATGAAATTTTTTTTTTGATTTTTTCAAAAAAAAATTTTAAATTTTTTTTTGAAATTTTTTTCTGTGAATTTTTTTTAAATTGTTTTTTTTAATTTTTTTTTCAATTTTTTTTTGATATATTTTCAATTTTTTTTAAATTTTTTTTTTCAATTTTTTTTTTGAAAATTTTTTTTGAAAAATTTTCTCTTTGAATTATTTTTTTTGATTTTTTTAAAATTTTTTTTTGAAATTTTTTTTTTGATTTTTTTTTAAATTTTTTTTTGATTTTTTTAAATTTTTTTAAAAATTTTTTATTGAAATTTTTTTTGTGAATTTTTTTTAAAATTTTTTTTTTGATTTTTTTTTTATTTTTTTTTTCAATTTTTTTTTTGAAATTTTTTTTTAAAATTTTTTTTTGAAATTTTTTTTTGTGAATTTTTTTTAAATTTTTTTTAAAATTTTTTTTTGAAATTTTTTTTTTGAAATTTTTTTTTTGATTTTTTTTTTCAATTTTTTTTTATAATTTTTTTTTTGAAAATTTTTTTTTTGAATTTTTTTTTTAATTATTTTTGAAAAATTTTCTCTTTGAATTATTTTTTATGATTTTTTTTAAATTTTTTTCTTCGATTTTTTTTTGAAATTTTTTTTTTGATTTTTTAAAAAATTTTTTTTCAATTTTTTTTTGAAATTTTTTTTGTGAATTTTTTAAAAAAAATTTTTTTAAATTTTTTTTTCGAATTTTTTTTTGAAATTTTTTTTTTCCGATTTTTTTAAAAAAATTTTTTATTTTTTTTAATTTTTTTTTTGAAATTTATTTTTCAATTTTTTTTTGAATTTTTTTGGTAATTTTTTTAAAATTTTTTTTTTCAATTTTTTTTTGAATTTTTTTTTTTCAATTTTTTTTGGAAAATTTTCTCTTTGAATTATTTTTTTTGATTTTTTTTAAATTTTTTTTTTCAATTTTTTTTTGAATTTTTTTTGAAAAATTTTCTCTTTGAATTATTTTTTTTGATTTTTTTTAAATTTTTTTTTTGAAAATTTTTTTTTTGAATTTTTTTTTTGAATTTATTTTGAAAAATTTTCTCTTTGAATTATTTTTTTTGATTTTTTTAAATTTTTTTTTTGATTTTTTTTTCAATTTTTTTTTGAATTTTTTTAAAATTTTTTTTTGATTTTTTTTAAATTTTTTTTTCAATTTTTTTTTGAAATTTTTTTTTTCGATTTTTTTTAAATTTTTTTTTGAATTTTTTTTTGAGTTTTTTTTTTGAAAATTTTTTAAAATTTTTTTATGAAATTTTTTTTTTGATTTTTTCAAAAAAAAATTTTAAATTTTTTTTTGAAATTTTTTTCTGTGAATTTTTTTTAAATTGTTTTTTTTAATTTTTTTTTCAATTTTTTTTTGATATATTTTCAATTTTTTTTAAATTTTTTTTTTCAATTTTTTTTTTGAAAATTTTTTTTGAAAAATTTTCTCTTTGAATTATTTTTTTTGATTTTTTTAAAATTTTTTTTTGAAATTTTTTTTTTGATTTTTTTTAAATTATTTTTTAAATTTTTTTTCAATTTTTTTTTGAAAAATTTTTTTTTGATTTTTTTTTTAAATTTTTTAAATTTTTTTTTGTGAATTTTTTTAAAATTTTTTTTTAAATTTTTTTTTTCAATTTTTTTTTTGAAATTTTTTTTTTGATTCTTTTTTTAAATTTTTTTAAATTTTTTTTTCAATTTTTTTTTTTAATTTTTTTTTGATTTTTTTTTGAAATTTTTTTTTTTGAAAATTTTTTTTAAAATTTTTTTTTTGAAATTTTTTTTTGAAAAATTTCCTTTTTGAAATTTTTTTTTCCGATTTTTTTTTAATTTTTTTTTTTTTAATTTCTTTTTTGAAATTTTTTTTTCAATTTATTTTTAAATTTTTTTTGTAATTTTTTTAAAAATTTTTTTGTAATTTTTTTCGAAATTTTTTTTGAAATATTTTTTATTTTTTTTCAATTTTTTTTCAATTTTTTTTTTTGAATTTTTTTTTGTATTTTTTTTAAAATATTTTTTTGTAATTTTTACGAAATTTTTTTGAAATATTTATTAGTTTTTTTTTGAAAATTTTTTATTTGAAATTTTTTTTGAAAAACTTTCTCTTTGAATTATTTTTTGGATTTTTTTAAAAATTTTTTTTAAATTTTTTTTTGAAATTTTTTATTTTGATTTTTTTAAAAAAATTTTTAAATTTTTTTTTCAATTTTTTCTTGAAAAATTTTTTTTTCAATTTTTTTAAAATTTTTTTATGAAATTTTTTTTTGAATTTTTTTAAAAATTTTTTTTGAATTTTTTTTTTCAATTTTTTTTTTTGAAATTTTTTTTTAAAATTTTTGTATGAATTTTTTTTTTATTTTTTCAAAATTTTTTTTAAATTTTTTTTTGAAATTTTTTTTGTGAATTTTTTAAAAATTTTTTTTTCAATTTTTTTTTTGAAATTTTTTTTTTGATTTTATTTCAATTTTTTTAAAATTTTTTTTAAATTTTTTTTTTCAATTTTTTTTTGAATTATTTTTTTTATTTTTTTCAAATTTTTTTTGTATTTTTTTTTGAAAATTTTTTTTTTGAATTTTTTTTTGAATTTTTTTTGAAAAATTTTCTCTTTGAATTATTTTTTTTTGATTTTTTTTAAATTTTTTTTTCAATTTTTTTTTTAAAATTTTTTTTTTTGATTTTTTTTTCAATTTTTTTTAAATTTTTTTTTTCAATTTTTTTTTTGAAAATTTTTTTTTGATTTTTTTAAAAATTTTTTTTGATTTTTTTTTAAAAAATTTTAAATTTTTTTTTGAAATTTTTTTTGTGAATTTTTTTTTTATTTTTTTTTTGATTTTTTTTTTTTATTTTTTTTTCAATTTTTTTTTTGAAATTTTTTTTTTAAATTTTTTTTTGAAATTTTTTTTTGTGAATTTTTTTAAAATTTTTTTTAAAATTTTTTTTTGAAATTTTTTTTTTGAAATTTTTTTTTTTGATTTTTTTTTTCAATTTTTTTTTATAATTTTTTTTTTGAAAATTTTTTTTTTGAATTTTTTTTTTAAATTTTTTTTTGAAAAATTTTCTCTTTGAATTATTTTTTATGATTTTTTTAAAAAATTTTTTTCGATTTTTTTTTTAATTTTTTTTTTGATTTTTAAAAATTTTTTTTTTCATTTTTTTTTAAAATTTTTTTTGTGAATTAAAAAAAAAAAAATTTTTAATTTTTTTTTTTTTGAATTTTTTTTTTCCGATTTTTTTTTAATTTTTTTTTTTTTTAATTTTTTTTTGAAATTTTTTTTAAAATTTTTTTTTGATTTTTTTAAAATTTTTTTTTGAATTTTTTTTTTGTGAATTTTTTTTAAATTTTTTTTTTCAATTTTTTTTTTTAAATTTTTTTTTGATTTTTTTTTCAATTTTTTTTTAAATTTTTTTTTATAATTTTTTTTTTGAAAATTTTTTTTTGAATTTTTTTTTTGAATTTTTTTCGAAAAATTTTCTCTTTGAATTATTTTTTTTGATTTTTTTTAATTTTTTTTTTTCAATTTTTTTTTGAAATTTTTTTTTGATTTTTTTAAAATTTTTTTTTAAATTTTTTTTTGAAATTTTTTTTTGTGAATTTTTTTGAATTTTTTTTTTGATTTTTTCATCAATTTTTTTTTAAATTTTTTTTTTTAATTTTTTTTTTGAAAATTTTTTTTTTGAATATTTTTTTTTATTTTTTTTTGAAAAATTTTCTCTTTGAATTATTTTTTATGATTTTTTTTAAATTTTTTTTTTCGATTTTTTTTTGAATTTTTTTTTTGATTTTTTTAAAAAAAATTTTCCAATTTTTTTGAATTTTTTTTGTGAATTTAAAAAAAAAAATTTTTAAATTTTTTTCTTCAATTTTTTTTTGAATTTTTTTTTCCGATTTTTTTTAAATTTTTTTTTATTTTTTTTAATTTTTTTTTTGAAATTTTTTTTAAAATTTTTTTTGTAATTTTTTAAAAAATTTTTTTGTAATTTTTTTCGAAATTTTTTTTGAAATATTTTTTATTTTTTTTTTTATTTTTTTTTCAATTTTTTTTTGAATTTTTTTGTATTTTTTTTAAATTTTTTTTTGTAATTTTTTCGAAATTTTTTTGAAATATTTTTTAGTTTTTTTTGAAAATTTTTTATTTGAAATTTTTTTTGAAAAATTTTCTCTTTGAATTATTTTTTTTGATTTTTTAAAAAAAAATTTTTTAAATTTTTCTTTCAATTTTTTTTTTGAAAAATTTTTTTTTCAATTTTTTTTTAAATTTTTTTTTTGATTTTTTAAATTTTTTTAAAAATTTTTTTATGAAATTTTTTTTTTGATTTTTTAAAATGTTTTTTCAAAATTTTTTTTGAATTTTTTTTTGTGAATTTTTTCAAAATTTTTTTTTTAAATTCTTTTTTTTTTGAATTTTTTTTTGAATTTTTTTTTTGAATTTTTTTTGAAAAATTTTCTCTTTGAATTATTTTTTTTGATTTTTTTAAAAATTTTTTTTCAATTTTTTTTGAATTTTTTTTTTTATTTTTTTAAAATTTTTTTTTAAATTTTTTTTTGAAAATTATTTTTTTGAATTTTTTTTTGAATTTTTTTTTGAAAAATTTTCTCTTTGAATTATTTTTTTTGATTTTTTTTAAATTTTTTTTTGAATTATTTTTTTTGATTTTTTTTAAAATTTTTTCTTATTTTTTTTTGAAAATTTTTTTTTTGAATTTTTTTTTGAATTTTTTTTGAAAAATTTTCTCTTTGAATTATTTTTTTTTGATTTTTTTTAATTTTTTTTTGAAATTTTTTTTTTTGATTTTTTTTTCAATTTTTTTTTAAATTTTTTTTTCAATTTTTTTTTGAAATTTTTTTTTTGATTTTTTTTAAAAATTTTTTTGATTTTTTTAAATTTTTTTAAAAATTTTTTATTGAAATTTTTTTTGTGAATTTTTTTTAAAATTTTTTTTTTGATTTTTTTTTTATTTTTTTTTTCAATTTTTTTTTTGAAATTTTTTTTTAAAATTTTTTTTTGAAATTTTTTTTTGTGCATTTTTTTTAAATTTTTTTTAAAATTTTTTTTTGAAATTTTTTTTTTGAAATTTTTTTTTTGATTTTTTTTTTTCAATTTTTTTTTATAATTTTTTTTTTGAAAATTTTTTTTTTGAATTTTTTTTTGAATTTTTTTTTTAATTTTTTTTGAAAAATTTTCTCTTTGAATTATTTTTTATGATTTTTTTTAAATTTTTTTTTTTCGATTTTTTTTTGAATTTTTTTTTTGATTTTTTTTCAATTTTTTTTAAATTTTTTTTTGTGAATTTAAAAAAAAAAATTTTTAAATTTTTTTTTTGAAATTTTTTTTTCCGATTTTTTTTTTTAATTTTTTTTGTAATTTTTTTAAAAATTTTTTTGTAATTTTTACGAAAATTTTTTGAAATATTTATTAGTTTTTTTTTGAAAATTTTTTATTTGAAATTTTTTTTGAAAAACTTTCTCTTTGAATTATTTTTTTTGATTTTTTTAAAAAATTTTTTAAAATTTTTTTTTGAAATTCTTTATTTTGATTTTTTTAAAAATTTTTTTCAATTTTTTCTTGAAAAATTTTTTTTTCAATTTTTTTTAAATTTTTTTTTTAATTTTTTTAAATTTTTTTTAAAATTTTTTTATGAAATTTTTTTTTTATTTTTCAAAATGTTTTTTCAAAATTTTTTTTTGAAATGTTTTTTGTGAATTTTTTTAAAAATTTTTTTTTAATTCTTTTTTTTAATTTTTTTTTTATTTTTTTTTTTAATTTTTTTTTCGATTTTTTTTTTGAATTTTTTTTGAATTTTTTTTTCAATTTTTTTTTTTGAATTTTTTTTTTAAAATTTTTTCATCAATTTTTTTTTTATTTTTTCAAATTTTTTTTTAAATTTTTTTTTGAAATTTTTTTTGTGAATTTTTTTAAATTTTTTTTTCAATTTTTTTTTTGAAATTTTTTTTTTGATTTTATTTCAATTTTTTTTTAATTTTTTTTTTTATTTTTTTTTCAATTTTTTTAAATTTTTTTTTTTGGAATTTATTTTTTTTTCAATTTTTTTAAAAATTTTTTTTAAATTTTTTTTTTGAAATTTTTTTTTTTGAAATTTGTTTTTTGAAATTTTTTTGGAAAATTTTCTCTTAGAATTATTTTTTTTGATTTTTTAAAATTTTTTTTTGAAATTTTTTTTTTGTTTTTTTTTTCAATTTTTTTTTAAATTTTTTTTTCAATTTTTTTTTGAAAATTTTTTTTTCAATTTTTTTTAAATTTTTTTTTTTATTTTTTTAAAAAAAAATTTTAAATTTTTTTTTGAAATTTTTATTGTGAATTTTTTTAAAAATTTTTTTTGAAAATTTTTTTTTGATTTTTTTTTTATTTTTTTCTAAATTTTTTTTTTCGATTTTTTTTTTATTTTTTTTGAATTTTTTTTTGAAAATTTTTTTTATAAATTTTTTTTTGATTTTTTTTGTAATTTTTTTTTTTAATTTTTTTTTTTAATTTTTTTTCAATTTTTTTTTTGAAAATTTTTTTTTAAATTTTTTTTTTGAATTTTTTTTTGAAAATTTTTTTTTGAATTTTTTTTAAATTTTTTTTTGAATTTTTTTTTGAGTTTTTTTTTGAAAATTTTTTTATGAAATTTTTTTTTTGATTTTTTAAATTTTTTTTTTAAATTTTTTTTTGAAATTTTTTTTTGAAATTTTTTTTTTTGATTTTTTTTTCAATTTTTTTTTAAATTTTTTTTTCAATTTTTTTTTGAAATTTTTTTTTTGTTTTTTTTTAAATTTTTTTTTGATTTTTTTAAATTTTTTTTAAAATTTTTTTTTGAAATTTTTTTTGTGAATTTTTTTTAAAATTTTTTTTTTGATTTTTTTTTTATTTTTTTTTCAATTTTTTTTTTATTTTTTTTTCAATTTTTTTTTTGAAAATTTTTTTAAAAATTTTTTTTTGAAATTTTTTTTTGTGAATTTTTTTAAAATTTTTTTTTAAATTTTTTTTTGAATTTTTTTTTTGAAATTTTTTTTTTGATTTTTTTTTTCAATTTTTTTTTATAATTTTTTTTTTTGAAAATTTTTTTTTTGAATTTTTTTTTTTAATTTTTTTTGAAAAATTTTCTCTTTGAATTATTTTTTATGATTTTTTTTAAATTTTTTTTTTCGATTTTTTTTTGAATTTTTTTTTTGATTTTTTTAAAATTTTTTTTTCAATTTTTTTTGAAATTTTTTTTGTAAATTTAAAAAAAAAAATTTTAAATTTTTTTTTTCAATTTTTTTTGAAATTTTTTTTCCGATTTTTTTTTTATTTTTTTAAATTTTTTTTTTGAAATTTTTTTTTCAATTTTTTTTGTAATTTTATTAAAAATTTTTTTGTAATTTTTTTCGAAATTTTTTTGAAATATTTTTTAGTTGTTTTTTGAAAAATTTTTATTTGAAATTTTTTTTGAAAAATTTTCTATTTGAATTATTTTTTTTGATTTTTTTAAAAAATTTTTCTTAAATTTTTTTTTCAATTTTTTTTTTGAAAAATTTTTTTTTCAATTTTTTTAAAATTTTTTTTTCGATTTTTTAAATTTTTTTTAAAATTTTTTTATGAAATTTTTTTTTTGATTTTTTAAAATGTTTTTTCAAAATTTTTTTTTGAAATTTTTTTGTGAATTTTTTTAAAATTTAAAAAAAGAATTTAACAATTTTTTTAAATTTTTTTTTGAATTTTTTTTGAATATTTTTTTGAATTTTTTTTGAAAAATTTTCTCTTCGAATTATTTTTTTTGATTTTTTTTAAATTTTTATGAATTATTTTTTTTTATTTTTTTAAAAAATTTTTTAAATTTTTTTTTGAAAATTTTTTTTTTGAATTTTTTTTTTGAATTTTTTTTGAAAAATTATCTCTTTGAATTATTTTTTTTGATTTTTTTAAATTTTTTTTTTCAATTTTTTTTTGAATTATTTTTTTTTATTTTTTTCAAATTTTTTTTTTATTTTTTTTTTGAAAATTTTTTTTTTGAATTTTTTTTTGAATTTTTTTTGAAAAATTTTCTCTTTCAATTATTTTTTTTGATTTTTTTTTAAATTTTTTTTTCAATTTTTTTTTTGAAAATTTTTTTTTGATTTTTTTTAAATTTTTTTTTTTGATTTTTTTAAAAAAAATTTTAAATTTTTTTTTGAAATCTTTTTTGTGATTTTTTTTTAAAATTTTTTTTTGTTTTTTTTTTTTCCAATTTTTTTTTGAAAATTTTTTTTAAATTTTTTTTTTGAAATTTTTTTTTGTGAATTTTTTTTAAATTTTTTCTAAAATTTTTTTTTGAAATTTTTTTTTTGAAATTTTTTTTTTGATTTTTTTTTCAATTTTTTTTTATAATTTTTTTTTTGAAAATTTTTTTTTTGAATTTTTTTTTAAATTTATTTTTGAAAAATTTTCTCTTTGAATTATTTTTTATGATTTTTTTTAAATTTTTTTTTTCGATTTTTTTTTGAATTTTTTTTTTTATTTTTTTAAATTTTTTTTTTCAATTTTTATTAAATTTTTTTTTGTGAATTTAAAAAAAAAAAATTTTTTAATTTTTTTTCTGAAATTTTTTTTTCCGATTTTTTTTTAATTTTTTTTTTTTTTTAATTTCTTTTTTGAAATTTTTTTTTCAATTTATTTTTAAATTTTTTTTGTAATTTTTTTAAAAATTTTTTTGTAATTTTTTTCGAAATTTTTTTTGAAATATTTTTTATTTTTTTTTCAATTTTTTTTCAATTTTTTTTTTGAATTTTTTTTTGTATTTTTTTTAAAATATTTTTTTGTAATTTTTACGAAATTTTTTTGAAATATTTATTAGTTTTTTTTTGAAAATTTTTTATTTGAAATTTTTTTTGAAAAACTTTCTCTTTGAATTATTTTTTGGATTTTTTTAAAATTTTTTTTAAAATTTTTTTTTGAAATTTTTTATTTTGATTTTTTTAAAAAAATTTTTAAATTTTTTTTTCAATTTTTTCTTGAAAAATTTTTTTTTCAATTTTTTTAAATTTTTTTTTTGATTTTTTAAAATTTTTTTTAAAATTTTTTTATGAAATTTTTTTTTGAATTTTTTTAAAAATTTTTTTTGAATTTTTTTTTTCAATTTTTTTTTTTGAAATTTTTTTTAAATTTTTTTTTGAAATTTTTTTTGTGAATTTTTTAAAAATTTTTTTTTCAATTTTTTTTTTGAAATTTTTTTTTTGATTTTATTTCAATTTTTTTAAAATTTTTTTTAAATTTTTTTTTTCAATTTTTTTTTGAATTATTTTTTTTATTTTTTTCAAATTTTTTTTGTATTTTTTTTTGAAAATTTTTTTTTTGAATTTTTTTTTGAATTTTTTTTGAAAAATTTTCTCTTTGAATTATTTTTTTTTGATTTTTTTTAAATTTTTTTTTCAATTTTTTTTTTGAAATTTTTTTTTTTGATTTTTTTTTCAATTTTTTTTCAATTTTTTTTTTCAATTTTTTTTTTGAAAATTTTTTTTTGATTTTTTTTAAAATTTTTTTTGATTTTTTTTTAAAAAATTTTAAATTTTTTTTTGAAATTTTTTTTGTGAATTTTTTTTTTTATTTTTTTTTTTGATTTTTTTTTTTATTTTTTTTCCAATTTTTTTTTTGAAATTTTTTTTTTTAATTTTTTTTTGAAATTTTTTTTTGTGAATTTTTTTAAAATTTTTTTTTAAATTTTTTTTTGAAATTTTTTTTTTGAAATTTTTTTTTTTGATTTTTTTTTTCAATTTTTTTTTATAATTTTTTTTTTGAAAATTTTTTTTTTGAATTTTTTTTTTAAATTTTTTTATGAAAAATTTTCTCTTTGAATTATTTTTTATGATTTTTTTAAAAAATTTTTTTCGATTTTTTTTTGAATTTTTTTTTTGATTTTTTAAAATTTTTTTTTTCAATTTTTTTTAAAATTTTTTTTGTGAATTAAAAAAAAAAAAATTTTTAATTTTTTTTTTTTTGAATTTTTTTTTTCCGATTTTTTTTTAATTTTTTTTTTTTTTAATTTTTTTTTGAAATTTTTTTTTCAATTTTTTTTTTAATTTTTTTTGTAATTTTTTTAAAAATTTTTTTGTAATTTTTTTCGAAATTTTTTTTGAAATATTTTTTTTTTTTCAATTTTTTTTCAATTTTTTTTTGAATTTTTTTTTGTATTTTTTTTAAATATTTTTTTGTAATTTTTACGAAATTTTTTTGAAATATTTATTAGTTTTTTTTTGAAAATTTTTTATTTGAAATTTTTTTTGAAAAACTTTCTCTTTGAATTATTTTTTTTGATTTTTTTAAAAAAATTTTTTAAATTCTTTTTTGAAAATTTTTATTTTGATTTTTTTAAAATTTTTTTAAAATTTTTTTTCAATTTTTTCTTGAAAAATTTTTTTTTCAATTTTTTTTAAATTTTTTTTTTGATTTTTTTAAATTTTTTTAAAAATTTTTTTATGAAATTTTTTTTTTATTTTTTAATATGTTTTTTCAAAATTTTTTTTTGAAATGTTTTTTGTGAATTTTTTTAAAAATTTTTTTTTAATTCTTTTTTTTAATTTTTTTTTTGAATTTTTTTTTTGAATTTTTTTTTCGAATTTTTTTTTGAATTTTTTTAAAAATTTTTTTTGAATTTTTTTTTCAATTTTTTTTTTTTGAAATTTTTTTTTTCAATTTTTTTTTTTTGAAATTTTTTTTTTAAATTTTTTTATGAATTTTTTTTTTATTTTTTCAAAATTTTTTTAAAATTTTTTTTTGAAATTTTTTTTTGATTTTATTTAAATTTTTTTTAAATTTTTTTTTTGAAATTTATTTTTTTTTCAATTTTTTAAAAAAAATTTTTTTAATTTTTTTTTT
Source organism: Chrysolina oricalcia (assembly GCA_944452925.2). Taxonomy (NCBI): domain Eukaryota; kingdom Metazoa; phylum Arthropoda; class Insecta; order Coleoptera; family Chrysomelidae; genus Chrysolina; species Chrysolina oricalcia. The sequence continues at coordinate 26,927,711 of OX101813.2, read as the reverse complement.
GAAAATTTTTTTTTTGAATTTTTTTTTTTGAAATTTTTTTGGAAAATTTTCTCTTTGAATTATTTTTTTTGATTTTTTTAAATTTTTTTTTTGAAATTTTTTTTTTGTTTTTTTTTTCAATTTTTTTTAAAATTTTTTTTTCAATTTTTTTTTTGAAAATTTTTTTTTCAATTTTTTTAAAATTTTTTTTTTGATTTTTTTAAAAAAAATTTTTAAATTTTTTTTTGAAATTTTTATTGTGAATTTTTTTTAAAATTTTTTTTTGAAATTTTTTTCGAAATTTTTTTTTTCGATTTTTTTTTTATTTTTTTTGAATTTTTTTTTTGAAAATTTTTTTTATAAATTTTTTTTTGATTTTTTTTTGTAATTTTTTTTAAATTTTTTTTAAAAATTTTTTTTCAATTTTTTTTTTGAAAATTTTTTTATGAAATTTTTTTTTTTTTGATTTTTTAAAATTTTTTTTTGAAATTTTTTTTGATTTTTTTTAAATTTTTTTTTTCAATTTTTTTTTGAAATTTTTTTTTTGATTTTTTTAAAATTATTTTTTAAATTTTTTTTTCAATTTTTTTTTGAAAAATTTTTTTTTGAATTTTTTTAAAATTTTTTTAATTTTTTTTAAATTTTTTTTTGATTTTTTTGTGAATTTTTTTTAAAATTTTTTTTAAAATTTTTTTTTTGAAATTTTTTTTTGAAAAATTTCCTTTTTGAAATTTTTTTTCCGATTTTTTTTAAAATTTTTTTTTTCAATTTTTTTTTAATTTTTTTTTTAAATTTTTTTTTTCTCAAATTTTCTCTTTGAAACTTTTTTTTGATTTTTTTAAAAATTTTTTTTTGTAATTTTTTTCTAAATTTTTTTGAAATTTTTTTGAAGTTTTTTTTTGAAAATTTTCCATCTGAAATTTTTTTTTTGAAATTTTTCTTTCGAAATTTTTTTTGTAAATTTTTTTTTGAATTTTTTTTTGTAAATTTTTTTTTAAATTTTTTTTTCGAATTTTTTTTTGAAATTTTTTTAAATTTTTTTTTGAATTTTTTTTTTAAATTTTTTTATGAAATTATTTTTTTGTGAATTTTTTTTTAAATTCTTTTTTATTTTTTTTTCAATTTTTTTTTTGAAAATATTTTTTTTATTTTTTTTGAATTTTTTTTTTGATTTTTTTAATTTTTTTTTTAATTTTTTTTTGAAATTTTTTTTGTGAATTTTTTTTAAATTTTTTTTTTCAATTTTTTTTTTGAAATTTTTTTTTTTTAATTTTTTTTTTCAATTTTTTTTTGAATTTTTTTTTTGATTTTTTTTTAAATTTTTTTAAATTTTTTTTTAAATTTTTTTTTGAATTTTTTTTTTGATTTTTTTTGAAATTTTTTTTTTCGATTTTTTTTTGAAATTTTTTTTAAATTTTTTTTTAAAATTTTTTTTTTCAATTTTTTTTTGAATTTTTTTTTTTCAATTTTTTTTGGAAAAATTTCTCTTTGAATTATTTTTTTTTGATTTTTTTTAAATTTTTTTTTTCAATTTTTTTTTGAATTTTTTTTTTCAATTTTTTTTGAAAAATTTTCTCTTTGAATTATTTTTTTTGATTTTTTTTAAATTTTTTTTTTGAAAATTTTTTTTTTGAATTTTTTTTTTGAATTTATTTTGAAAAATTTTCTCTTTGAATTATTTTTTTTGATTTTTTTAAATTTTTTTTTCAATTTTTTTTTTGAAATTTTTTTTTTGATTTTTTTTTCAATTTTTTTTTGAAAAATTTTTTTTGAATTTTTTTTAAATTTTTTTTTTGATTTTTTTAAAATTTTTTTTTCAATTTTTTTTTTGAAATTTTTTTTTTCGATTTTTTTTTGAATTTTTTTTGAATTTTTTTTTTGAAAATTTTTTTTATAAATTTTTTTTTGAATTTTTTCTGTAATTTTTTTTTTAATTTTTTTTTTAAATTTTTTTTCAATTTTTTTTTTGAAAATTTTTTTTCAATTTTTTTTTTCAATTTTTTTTTGAAAATTTTTTTTCGAATTTTTTTTAAATTTTTTTTTGAATTTTTTTTGAGTTTTTTTTTGAAAATTTTTTTAAATTTTTTTATGAAATTTTTTTTTTGATTTTTTCAAAAAAAATTTTTAAATTTTTTTTTGAAATTTTTTTTTGTGAATTTTTTTTAAATTGTTTTTTTTAAATTTTTTTTTTCAATTTTTTTTTGATATATTTTCAATTTTTTTTAAATTTTTTTTTTCAATTTTTTTTTTGAAAATTTTTTTTGAAAAATTTTCTCTTTGAATTATTTTTTTTGATTTTTTTAAAAATTTTTTTTGAAATTTTTTTTTTGATTTTTTTTAAATTATTTTTTTAATTTTTTTTCAATTTTTTTTTGAAAAATTTTTTTTTGATTTTTTTTGTGAATTTTTTTAAAATTTTTTTTTAAATTTTTTTTTTCAATTTTTTTTTTGAAATTTTTTTTTGATTCTTTTTTAAAATTTTTTTAAATTTTTTTTTCAATTTTTTTTTTGAAATTTTTTTTTGATTTTTTTTTGAAATTTTTTTTTTTGAAAATTTTTTTTTAAATTTTTTTTTTGAAATTTTTTTTTGAAAAATTTCCTTTTTGAAATTTTTTTTTCCGATTTTTTTTTAAATTTTTTTTTTCAATTTTTTTTTGAATTTTTTTTTTCAATTTTTTTTTTTTTTTAATTTTCTCTTTGAAACTTTTTTTTGATTTTTTAAAATTTTTTTTGAAAAATTTTCTCTTTGAATTATTTTTTTTGATTTTTTTTAAAATTTTTTTTCAATTTTTTTTTTCGATTTTTTTTTGAAATTTTTTTTTTGATTTTTAAAAAAATTTTTTTTCAATTTTTTTTTGAAATTTTTTTTGTGAATTTTTTAAAAAAAAATTTTTTAAATTTTTTTTTCGAATTTTTTTTTGAAATTTTTTTTTCCGATTTTTTTAAAAATTTTTTTTATTTTTTTTAATTTTTTTTTTTGAAATTTATTTTTCAATTTTTTTTTGAATTTTTTTTGTAATTTTTTCAAAAATTTTTTTGTAATTTTTTTGGAAATTTTTTTTGAATTTTTTTTTGAAATTTTTTTTTTCGAATTTTTTTTTTGATTTTTTTTCAATTTTTTTTTAAATTTTTTTTTCAATTTTTTTTTTTGTAATTTTTTTTTTCAATTTTTTTTTAAATTTTTTTTTCAATTTTTTTTTTGAAAATTTTTGTTTTGAATTTTTTTTTGAAATTTTTTTTTTCGAATTTTTTTTTTGATTTTTTTTCAATTTTTTTTTTAATTTTTTTTTCAATTTTTTTTTTGAAATTTTTTGTTTTGAATTTTTTTTTGAAAATTTTTTTTTTGAATTTTTTTTTGAATTTTTTTTTTAATTTTTTTTGAAAAATTTTCTCTTTGAACTATTTTTTATGATTTTTTTTAAATTTTTTTTTTTCGATTTTTTTTTGAATTTTTTTTTTGATTTTTTTTCAATTTTTTTTAAATTTTTTTTTGTGAATTTAAAAAAAAAAATTTTTAAATTTTTTTTTTGAAATTTTTTTTTCCGATTTTTTTTTTAAATTTTTTTTGTAATTTTTTTAAAAATTTTTTTGTAATTTTTACGAAAATTTTTTGAAATATTTATTAGTTTTTTTTTGAAAATTTTTTATTTGAAATTTTTTTTGAAAAACTTTCTCTTTGAATTATTTTTTTTGATTTTTTTAAAAATTTTTTTAAAATTTTTTTTTGAAATTCTTTATTTTGATTTTTTTAAAAATTTTTTTCAATTTTTTCTTGAAAAATTTTTTTTTCAATTTTTTTTAAATTTTTTTTTTAATTTTTTAAATTTTTTTTAAAATTTTTTTATGAAATTTTTTTTTTATTTTTTAAAATGTTTTTTCAAAATTTTTTTTGAAATGTTTTTTGTGAATTTTTTTAAAAATTTTTTTTTAATTCTTTTTTTTAATTTTTTTTTTATTTTTTTTTTAATTTTTTTTTTCGATTTTTTTTTTGAATTTTTTTAAAAATTTTTTTTGAATTTTTTTTTTCAATTTTTTTTTTTGAATTTTTTTTTTTAAATTTTTTCATCAATTTTTTTTTTATTTTTTCAAAATTTTTTTTAAATTTTTTTTTGAAATTTTTTTTGTGAATTTTTTTAAATTTTTTTTTCAATTTTTTTTTTGAAATTTTTTTTTTGATTTTATTTCAATTTTTTTTTAATTTTTTTTTTTTATTTTTTTTTCAATTTTTTTAAATTTTTTTTTTTGGAATTTATTTTTTTTTCAATTTTTTTAAAAATTTTTTTTAAATTTTTTTTTTGAAAATTTTTTTTTTGAAATTTGTTTTTTGAAATTTTTTTGGAAAATTTTCTCTTTGAATTATTTTTTTTGATTTTTTAAAATTTTTTTTTGAAATTTTTTTTTTGTTTTTTTTTTCAATTTTTTTTAAAATTTTTTTTTCAATTTTTTTTTTGAAAATTTTTTTTTCAATTTTTTTTAAATTTTTTTTTTTATTTTTTTAAAAAAAAATTTTAAATTTTTTTTTGAAATTTTTATTGTGAATTTTTTTTAAAATTTTTTTTGAAAATTTTTTTTTGATTTTTTTTTTTATTTTTTTCTAAATTTTTTTTTTTCGATTTTTTTTTTATTTTTTTTGAATTTTTTTTTGAAAATTTTTTTTATAAATTTTTTTTTGATTTTTTTTGTATTTTTTTTTTTTAATTTTTTTTTAAAATTTTTTTTCAATTTTTTTTTTGAAAATTTTTTTTTAAATTTTTTTTTTGAATTTTTTTTTGAAAATTTTTTTTTGAATTTTTTTTAAATTTTTTTTTGAATTTTTTTTTGAGTTTTTTTTTGAAAATTTTTTTATGAAATTTTTTTTTTGATTTTTTAAATTTTTTTTTTAAATTTTTTTTTGAAATTTTTTTTTGAAATTTTTTTTTTTGATTTTTTTTTCAATTTTTTTTTAAATTTTTTTTTCAATTTTTTTTTGAAATTTTTTTTTTGTTTTTTTTTAAATTTTTTTTTTGATTTTTTTAAATTTTTTTTAAAATTTTTTTTTGAAATTTTTTTTGTGAATTTTTTTTAAAATTTTTTTTTTGATTTTTTTTTTATTTTTTTTTCAATTTTTTTTTTGAAAATTTTTTTAAAAATTTTTTTTTGAAATTTTTTTTTGTGAATTTTTTTAAAATTTTTTTTTAAATTTTTTTTTGAATTTTTTTTTTTGAAATTTTTTTTTTGATTTTTTTTTTCAATTTTTTTTTATAATTTTTTTTTTTGAAAATTTTTTTTTTGAATTTTTTTTTAAAATTTTTTTTGAAAAATTTTCTCTTTGAATTATTTTTTATGATTTTTTTTAAATTTTTTTTTTCGATTTTTTTTTGAATTTTTTTTTTGATTTTTTTAAAATTTTTTTTTCAATTTTTTTTGAAATTTTTTTTGTAAATTTAAAAAAAAAAATTTAAAATTTTTTTTTTCAATTTTTTTTGAAATTTTTTTTCCGATTTTTTTTTTATTTTTTTAAATTTTTTTTTGAAATTTTTTTTTCAATTTTTTTTGTAATTTTATTAAAAATTTTTTTGTAATTTTTTTCGAAATTTTTTTGAAATATTTTTTAGTTGTTTTTTGAAAAATTTTTATTTGAAATTTTTTTTGAAAAATTTTCTCTTTGAATTATTTTTTTTGATTTTTTTAAAAAATTTTTCTTAAATTTTTTTTTCAATTTTTTTTTTGAAAAATTTTTTTTTCAATTTTTTTTAAATTTTTTTTTCGATTTTTTAAATTTTTTTTAAAATTTTTTTATGAAATTTTTTTTTTGATTTTTTAAAATGTTTTTTCAAAATTTTTTTTTGAAATTTTTTTGTGAATTTTTTTAAAATTTAAAAAAAGAATTTAACAATTTTTTTAAATTTTTTTTTGAATTTTTTTTGAATTTTTTTTTGAATTTTTTTTGAAAAATTTTCTCTTCGAATTATTTTTTTTGATTTTTTTTAAATTTTTATGAATTATTTTTTTTTATTTTTTTAAAAATTTTTTTAAATTTTTTTTTGAAAATTTTTTTTTTGAATTTTTTTTTTGAATTTTTTTTGAAAAATTATCTCTTTGAATTATTTTTTTTGATTTTTTTTTAAATTTTTTTTTCAATTTTTTTTTTGAAAATTTTTTTTTGATTTTTTTTAAATTTTTTTTTTTGATTTTTTTAAAAAAAATTTTAAATTTTTTTTTGAAATCTTTTTTGTGAATTTTTTTTAAAATTTTTTTTTGTTTTTTTTTTTTTCCAATTTTTTTTTGAAAATTTTTTTTAAATTTTTTTTTTGAAATTTTTTTTTGTGAATTTTTTTTAAATTTTTTCTAAAATTTTTTTTTGAAATTTTTTTTTTGAAATTTTTTTTTTGATTTTTTTTTTCAATTTTTTTTTATAATTTTTTTTTTGAAAATTTTTTTTTTGAATTTTTTTTTAAATTTATTTTTGAAAAATTTTCTCTTTGAATTATTTTTTATGATTTTTTTTAAATTTTTTTTTTCGATTTTTTTTTGAATTTTTTTTTGATTTTTTTAAATATTTTTTTTCAATTTTTATTAAATTTTTTTTTGTGAATTTAAAAAAAAAAATTTTTTTAATTTTTTTTCTGAAATTTTTTTTTCCGATTTTTTTTTAATTTTTTTTTTTTTTAATTTCTTTTTTGAAATTTTTTTTTCAATTTATTTTTAAATTTTTTTTGTAATTTTTTTAAAAATTTTTTTGTAATTTTTTTCGAAATTTTTTTTGAAATATTTTTTATTTTTTTTTCAATTTTTTTTCAATTTTTTTTTTTGAATTTTTTTTTGTATTTTTTTTAAAATATTTTTTTGTAATTTTTACGAAATTTTTTTGAAATATTTATTAGTTTTTTTTTGAAAATTTTTTATTTGAAATTTTTTTTGAAAAACTTTCTCTTTGAATTATTTTTTGGATTTTTTTAAAAAATTTTTTTAAATTTTTTTTTGAAATTTTTTATTTTGATTTTTTTAAAAAAATTTTTAAATTTTTTTTTCAATTTTTTCTTGAAAAATTTTTTTTTCAATTTTTTTTAAATTTTTTTTTTGATTTTTTAAAATTTTTTTTAAAATTTTTTTATGAAATTTTTTTTTGAATTTTTTTAAAAATTTTTTTTGAATTTTTTTTTCCAATTTTTTTTTTTGAAATTTTTTTTTAAAATTTTTTTATGAATTTTTTTTTTATTTTTTCAAAATTTTTTTTAAATTTTTTTTTGAAATTTTTTTTGTGAATTTTTTAAAAATTTTTTTTTCAATTTTTTTTTTGAATTTTTTTTTTTGATTTTATTTCAATTTTTTTTAAATTTTTTTTTTCAATTTTTTTTTGAATTATTTTTTTTATTTTTTTCAAATTTTTTTTGTATTTTTTTTTGAAAATTTTTTTTTTGAATTTTTTTTTGAATTTTTTTTGAAAAATTTTCTCTTTGAATTATTTTTTTTTGATTTTTTCCAAATTTTTTTTTCAATTTTTTTTTTGAAATTTTTTTTTTTGATTTTTTTTTCAATTTTTTTTAAATTTTTTTTTTCAATTTTTTTTTTGAAAATTTTTTTTTGATTTTTTTAAAAATTTTTTTTGATTTTTTTTTAAAAAATTTTAAATTTTTTTTTGAAATTTTTTTTGTGAATTTTTTTTTTTATTTTTTTTTTTGATTTTTTTTTATTTTTTTTCCAATTTTTTTTTTGAAATTTTTTTTTTTAATTTTTTTTTGAAATTTTTTTTTGTGAATTTTTTTTAAATTTTTTTTTAAATTTTTTTTTGAAATTTTTTTTTTGAAATTTTTTTTTTTGATTTTTTTTTTCAATTTTTTTTTATAATTTTTTTTTTGAAAATTTTTTTTTTGAATTTTTTTTTTAAATTTTTTTTTGAAAAATTTTCTCTTTGAATTATTTTTTATGATTTTTTTAAAAATTTTTTTTCGATTTTTTTTTGAATTTTTTTTTTGATTTTTTAAAATTTTTTTTTTCAATTTTTTTTAAAATTTTTTTTTGAAATTTTTATTGTGAATTTTTTTTAAAATTTTTTTTGAAAATTTTTTTTTGATTTTTTTTTTTTATTTTTTTCTAAATTTTTTTTTTTCGATTTTTTTTTATTTTTTTTGAATTTTTTTTTGAAAATTTTTTTTATATATTTTTTTTTGATTTTTTTTGTAATTTTTTTTTTTAATTTTTTTTTTAAATTTTTTTTCAATTTTTTTTTTGAAAATTTTTTTTTTAATTTTTTTTTTGAATTTTTTTTTGAAAATTTTTTTTTGAATTTTTTTTAAATTTTTTTTTGAATTTTTTTTTGAGTTTTTTTTTGAAAATTGTTTTATGAAATTTTTTTTTTGATTTTTTAAATTTTTTTTTAAATTTTTTTTTGAAATTTTTTTTTGAAATTTTTTTTTTTGATTTTTTTTTCAATTTTTTTTTAAATTTTTTTTTCAATTTTTTTTTGAAATTTTTTTTTTGTTTTTTTTTAAATTTTTTTTTTGATTTTTTTAAATTTTTTTTAAAATTTTTTTTTGAAATTTTTTTTGTGAATTTTTTTTAAAATTTTTTTTTTGATTTTTTTTTTATTTTTTTTTCAATTTTTTTTTTGAAAATTTTTTTAAAAATTTTTTTTTGAAATTTTTTTTTGTGAATTTTTTTAAAATTTTTTTTTTAATTTTTTTTTGAATTTTTTTTTTGAAATTTTTTTTTTGATTTTTTTTTTCAATTTTTTTTTATAATTTTTTTTTTTGAAAATTTTTTTTTTGAATTTTTTTTTTAAATTTTTTTTGAAAAATTTTCTCTTTGAATTATTTTTTATGATTTTTTTTAAATTTTTTTTTTCGATTTTTTTTTGAATTTTTTTTTTGATTTTTTTAAAATTTTTTTTTCAATTTTTTTTGAAATTTTTTTTGTAAATTTAAAAAAAAAAATTTTAAATTTTTTTTTTCAATTTTTTTTGAAATTTTTTTTCCGATTTTTTTTTTATTTTTTTAAATTTTTTTTTTGAAATTTTTTTTTCAATTTTTTTTGTAATTTTATTAAAAATTTTTTTGTAATTTTTTTCGAAATTTTTTTGAAATATTTTTTAGTTGTTTTTTGAAAAATTTTTATTTGAAATTTTTTTTGAAAAATTTTCTCTTTGAATTATTTTTTTTGATTTTTTTAAAAAATTTTTCTTAAATTTTTTTTTCAATTTTTTTTTTGAAAAATTTTTTTTTCAATTTTTTTAAAATTTTTTTTTCGATTTTTTAAATTTTTTTTAAAATTTTTTTATGAAATTTTTTTTTTGATTTTTTAAAATGTTTTTTCAAAATTTTTTTTTGAAATTTTTTTGTGAATTTTTTTAAAATTTAAAAAAAGAATTTAACAATTTTTTTAAATTTTTTTTTGAATTTTTTTTGAATTTTTTTTTGAATTTTTTTTGAAAAATTTTCTCTTCGAATTATTTTTTTTGATTTTTTTTAAATTTTTATGAATTATTTTTTTTTATTTTTTTAAAAATTTTTTTAAATTTTTTTTTGAAAATTTTTTTTTTGAATTTTTTTTTTGAATTTTTTTTGAAAAATTATCTCTTTGAATTATTTTTTTTGATTTTTTTTTAAATTTTTTTTTCAATTTTTTTTTTTGAAAATTTTTTTTTGATTTTTTTTAAATTTTTTTTTTTGATTTTTTTAAAAAAAATTTTAATTTTTTTTTTGAAATCTTTTTTGTGAATTTTTTTTAAAATTTTTTTTTGTTTTTTTTTTTTTCCAATTTTTTTTTGAAATTTTTTTTTAAATTTTTTTTTTGAAATTTTTTTTTGTGAATTTTTTTTAAATTTTTTCTAAAATTTTTTTTTGAAATTTTTTTTTTGAAATTTTTTTTTTGATTTTTTTTTTCAATTTTTTTTTATAATTTTTTTTTTGAAAATTTTTTATTTGAATTTTTTTTTAAATTTATTTTTGAAAAATTTTCTCTTTGAATTATTTTTTATGATTTTTTTTAAATTTTTTTTTTCGATTTTTTTTTGAATTTTTTTTTTGATTTTTTTAAATATTTTTTTTCAATTTTTATTAAATTTTTTTTTGTGAATTTAAAAAAAAAAATTTTTTTAATTTTTTTTCTGAAATTTTTTTTTCCGATTTTTTTTTAATTTTTTTTTTTTTTAATTTCTTTTTTGAAATTTTTTTTTCAATTTATTTTTAAATTTTTTTTGTAATTTTTTTAAAAATTTTTTTGTAATTTTTTTCGAAATTTTTTTTGAAATATTTTTTATTTTTTTTTCAATTTTTTTTCAATTTTTTTTTTTGAATTTTTTTTTGTATTTTTTTTAAAATATTTTTTTGTAATTTTTACGAAATTTTTTTGAAATATTTATTAGTTTTTTTTTGAAAATTTTTTATTTGAAATTTTTTTTGAAAAACTTTCTCTTTGAATTATTTTTTGGATTTTTTTAAAAATTTTTTTTAAATTTTTTTTTGAAATTTTTTATTTTGATTTTTTTAAAAAAATTTTTAAATTTTTTTTTCAATTTTTTCTTGAAAAATTTTTTTTTCAATTTTTTTTAAATTTTTTTTTTGATTTTTTAAAATTTTTTTTAAAATTTTTTTATGAAATTTTTTTTTGAATTTTTTTAAAAATTTTTTTTGAATTTTTTTTTTCAATTTTTTTTTTTGAAATTTTTTTTTAAAATTTTTTTATGAATTTTTTTTTTATTTTTTCAAAATTTTTTTTAAATTTTTTTTTGAAATTTTTTTTGTGAATTTTTTAAAAATTTTTTTTTTTTTCAATTTTTTTTTTTGAAATTTTTTTTTTGATTTTATTTCAATTTTTTTTAAATTTTTTTTAAATTTTTTTTTTCAATTTTTTTTTGAATTATTTTTTTTATTTTTTTCAAATTTTTTTTGTATTTTTTTTTGAAAATTTTTTTTTTGAATTTTTTTTTGAATTTTTTTTGAAAAATTTTCTCTTTGAATTATTTTTTTTTGATTTTTTTTAAATTTTTTTTTCAATTTTTTTTTTGAAATTTTTTTTTTGATTTTTTTTTCAATTTTTTTTAAATTTTTTTTTTCAATTTTTTTTTTGAAAATTTTTTTTTGATTTTTTTTAAAATTTTTTTTGATTTTTTTTTAAAAAATTTTAAATTTTTTTTTGAAATTTTTTTTGTGAATTTTTTTTTTTATTTTTTTTTTTGATTTTTTTTTTATTTTTTTTCCAATTTTTTTTTTGAAATTTTTTTTTTTAATTTTTTTTTGAAATTTTTTTTTGTGAATTTTTTTTAAATTTTTTTTTAAATTTTTTTTTGAAATTTTTTTTTTGAAATTTTTTTTTTTGATTTTTTTTTTCAATTTTTTTTTATAATTTTTTTTTTGAAAATTTTTTTTTTGAATTTTTTTTTTAAATTTTTTTTTGAAAAATTTTCTCTTTGAATTATTTTTTATGATTTTTTTAAAAATTTTTTTTCGATTTTTTTTTTAATTTTTTTTTTGATTTTTTAAAATTTTTTTTTTCAATTTTTTTTTAAATTTTTTTTGTGAATTAAAAAAAAAAATTTTTAATTTTTTTTTTTTGAATTTTTTTTTTCCGATTTTTTTTTAATTTTTTTTTTTTTAAATTTTTTTTTGAAATTTTTTTTTCAATTTTTTTTTAAATTTTTTTTGTAATTTTTTTAAAAATTTTTTTGTAATTTTTTTCGAAATTTTTTTTGAAATATTTTTTTTTTTTCAATTTTTTTTCAATTTTTTTTTGAATTTTTTTTTGTATTTTTTTTAAATATTTTTTTGTAATTTTTACGAAATTTTTTTGAAATATTTATTAGTTTTTTTTTGAAAATTTTTTATTTGAAATTTTTTTTGAAAAACTTTCTCTTTGAATTATTTTTTTTGATTTTTTTAAAAAAATTTTTTAAATTCTTTTTTGAAAATTTTTATTTTGATTTTTTTAAAATTTTTTTAAAATTTTTTTTCAATTTTTTCTTGAAAAATTTTTTTTTCAATTTTTTTTAAATTTTTTTTTTGATTTTTTAAAAATTTTTTTAAAATTTTTTTATGAAATTTTTTTTTTATTTTTTAATATGTTTTTTCAAAATTTTTTTTTGAAATGTTTTTTGTGAATTTTTTTAAAAATTTTTTTTTAATTCTTTTTTTTAATTTTTTTTTGAATTTTTTTTTTGAATTCTTTTTTCGAATTTTTTTTTGAATTTTTTTAAAAATTTTTTTTGAATTTTTTTTTCAATTTTTTTTTTTTGAAATTTTTTTTTAAATTTTTTTTTTGAAATTTTTTTTTGTGAATTTTTTTTAAATTTTTTCTAAAATTTTTTTTTGAAATTTTTTTTTTGAAATTTTTTTTTTGATTTTTTTTTTCAATTTTTTTTTATAATTTTTTTTTTGAAAATTTTTTATTTGAATTTTTTTTTAAATTTATTTTTGAAAAATTTTCTCTTTGAATTATTTTTTATGATTTTTTTTAAATTTTTTTTTTCGATTTTTTTTTGAATTTTTTTTTTGATTTTTTTAAATATTTTTTTTCAATTTTTATTAAATTTTTTTTTGTGAATTTAAAAAAAAAATTTTTTTTAATTTTTTTTCTGAAATTTTTTTTTCCGATTTTTTTTTAATTTTTTTTTTTTTAATTTCTTTTTTGAAATTTTTTTTTCAATTTATTTTTAAATTTTTTTTGTAATTTTTTTAAAAATTTTTTTGTAATTTTTTTCGAAATTTTTTTTGAAATATTTTTTATTTTTTTTTCAATTTTTTTTCAATTTTTTTTTTTGAATTTTTTTTTGTATTTTTTTTAAAATATTTTTTTGTAATTTTTACGAAATTTTTTTGAAATATTTATTAGTTTTTTTTTGAAAATTTTTTATTTGAAATTTTTTTTGAAAAACTTTCTCTTTGAATTATTTTTTGGATTTTTTTAAAAATTTTTTTTAAATTTTTTTTTGAAATTTTTTATTTTGATTTTTTTAAAAAAATTTTTAAATTTTTTTTTCAATTTTTTCTTGAAAAATTTTTTTTTCAATTTTTTTTTAAATTTTTTTTTTGATTTTTTAAAATTTTTTTTAAAATTTTTTTATGAAATTTTTTTTTGAATTTTTTTAAAAATTTTTTTTGAATTTTTTTTTTCAATTTTTTTTTTGAAATTTTTTTTTAAAATTTTTTTATGAATTTTTTTTTTATTTTTTCAAAATTTTTTTTAAATTTTTTTTTGAAATTTTTTTTGTGAATTTTTTAAAAATTTTTTTTTTTTTCAATTTTTTTTTTGAAATTTTTTTTTTGATTTTATTTCAATTTTTTTTAAATTTTTTTTAAATTTTTTTTTTCAATTTTTTTTTGAATTATTTTTTTTATTTTTTTCAAATTTTTTTTGTATTTTTTTTTGAAAATTTTTTTTTTGAATTTTTTTTTGAATTTTTTTTGAAAAATTTTCTCTTTGAATTATTTTTTTTTGATTTTTTTTAAATTTTTTTTTCAATTTTTTTTTTGAAATTTTTTTTTTGATTTTTTTTTCAATTTTTTTTAAATTTTTTTTTTCAATTTTTTTTTTGAAAATTTTTTTTTGATTTTTTTTAAAATTTTTTTTGATTTTTTTTTAAAAAATTTTAAATTTTTTTTTGAAATTTTTTTTGTGAATTTTTTTTTTTATTTTTTTTTTTGATTTTTTTTTTATTTTTTTTCCAATTTTTTTTTTGAAATTTTTTTTTTTAATTTTTTTTTGAAATTTTTTTTTGTGAATTTTTTTTAAATTTTTTTTTAAATTTTTTTTTGAAATTTTTTTTTTGAAATTTTTTTTTTTGATTTTTTTTTTCAATTTTTATTTATAATTTTTTTTTTGAAAATTTTTTTTTTGAATTTTTTTTTTAAATTTTTTTTTGAAAAATTTTCTCTTTGAATTATTTCTTATGATTTTTTTAAAAATTTTTTTTCGATTTTTTTTTGAATTTTTTTTTTGATTTTTTAAAATTTTTTTTTTCAATTTTTTTTAAAATTTTTTTTGTGAATTAAAAAAAAAAATTTTTAATTTTTTTTTTTTGAATTTTTTTTTTCCGATTTTTTTTTAATTTTTTTTTTTTTTAATTTTTTTTTGAAATTTTTTTTTCAATTTTTTTTTAAATTTTTTTTGTAATTTTTTTAAAAATTTTTTTGTAATTTTTTTCGAAATTTTTTTTGAAATATTTTTTTTTTTTCAATTTTTTTTGAATTTTTTTTTGTATTTTTTTTAAATATTTTTTTGTAATTTTTACGAAATTTTTTTGAAATATTTATTAGTTTTTTTTTGAAAATTTTTTATTTGAAATTTTTTTTGAAAAACTTTCTCTTTGAATTATTTTTTTTGATTTTTTTAAAAAAATTTTTTAAATTCTTTTTTGAAAATTTTTATTTTGATTTTTTTAAAATTTTTTTAAAATTTTTTTTCAATTTTTTCTTGAAAAATTTTTTTTTCAATTTTTTTTAAATTTTTTTTTTGATTTTTTAAAATTTTTTTAAAAATTTTTTTATGAAATTTTTTTTTTATTTTTTAATGTTTTTTCAAAATTTTTTTTTGAAATGTTTTTTGTGAATTTTTTTAAAAATTTTTTTTTAATTCTTTTTTTTAATTTTTTTTTGAATTTTTTTTTTGAATTCTTTTTTCGAATTTTTTTTTGAATTTTTTTAAAAATTTTTTTTGAATTTTTTTTTCAATTTTTTTTTTTTGAAATTTTTTTTTTGAATTTTTTTTTTCAATTTTTTTTTTTGAAATTTTTTTTTAAAATTTTTTTATGAATTTTTTTTTTATTTTTTCAAAATTTTTTTAAAATTTTTTTTTGAAATTTTTTTTTGATTTTATTTAAATTTTTTTTAAATTTTTTTTTTGAAATTTATTTTTTTTTCAATTTTTAAAAAAAAATTTTTTTAATTTTTTTTTTGAAAATTTTTTTTTTGAATTTTTTTTTTTGAAATTTTTTTGGAAAATTTTCTCTTTGAATTATTTTTTTTGATTTTTTTAAATTTTTTTTTTGAAATTTTTTTTTTGTTTTTTTTTCAATTTTTTTTAAAATTTTTTTTTCAATTTTTTTTTTGAAAATTTTTTTTTCAATTTTTTTTAAATTTTTTTTTTGATTTTTTTAAAAAAAATTTTTAAATTTTTTTTTGAAATTTTTATTGTGAATTTTTTTTAAAATTTTTTTTTGAAATTTTTTTCGAAATTTTTTTTTTCGATTTTTTTTTTATTTTTTTTGAATTTTTTTTTTGAAAATTTTTTTTATAAATTTTTTTTTGATTTTTTTTGTAATTTTTTTTAAATTTTTTTTAAAAATTTTTTTTCAATTTTTTTTTTGAAAATTTTTTTATGAAATTTTTTTTTTTTTGATTTTTTAAAATTTTTTTTTGAAATTTTTTTTGATTTTTTTTAAATTTTTTTTTTCAATTTTTTTTTGAAAGTTTTTTTTTGATTTTTTTAAAATTATTTTTTAAATTTTTTTTTCAATTTTTTTTTGAAAAATTTTTTTTTGAATTTTTTAAAAATTTTTTTAATTTTTTTTAAATTTTTTTTTGATTTTTTTGTGAATTTTTTTTAAAATTTTTTTTAAAATTTTTTTTTTGAAATTTTTTTTTGAAAAATTTCCTTTTTGAAATTTTTTTTCCGATTTTTTTTTAAATTTTTTTTTCAATTTTTTTTTTAATTTTTTTTTTTAATTTTTTTTTTCTCAAATTTTCTCTTTGAAACTTTTTTTTGATTTTTTTAAAAATTTTTTTTTGTAATTTTTTTCTAAATTTTTTTGAAATTTTTTTGAAGTTTTTTTTTGAAAATTTTCCATCTGAAATTTTTTTTTTGAAATTTTTCTTTCGAAATTTTTTTTGTAAATTTTTTTTTGAATTTTTTTTTGTAAATTTTTTTTTTAATTTTTTTTTCGAATTTTTTTTTGAAATTTTTTTAAATTTTTTTTTGAATTTTTTTTTTAAATTTTTTTATGAAATTATTTTTTTGTGAATTTTTTTTTAAATTCTTTTTTATTTTTTTTTCAATTTTTTTTTTGAAAATATTTTTTTTATTTTTTTTGAATTTTTTTTTTGATTTTTTTAATTTTTTTTTTAATTTTTTTTTGAAATTTTTTTTGTGAATTTTTTTTAAATTTTTTTTTTCAATTTTTTTTTTTGAAATTTTTTTTTTTTAATTTTTTTTTTCAATTTTTTTTTGAATTTTTTTTTTGATTTTTTTTTAAATTTTTTTAAATTTTTTTTTTAATTTTTTTTTGAATTTTTTTTTTGATTTTTTTTGAAATTTTTTTTTCGATTTTTTTTTGAAATTTTTTTTAAATTTTTTTTTAAAATTTTTTTTTTCAATTTTTTTTTGAATTTTTTTTTTTCAATTTTTTTTGGAAAAATTTCTCTTTGAATTATTTTTTTTGATTTTTTTTAAATTTTTTTTTTCAATTTTTTTTTGAATTTTTTTTTTCAATTTTTTTTGAAAAATTTTCTCTTTGAATTATTTTTTTTGATTTTTTTAAAATTTTTTTTTTGAAAATTTTTTTTTTGAATTTTTTTTTTGAATTTATTTTGAAAAATTTTCTCTTTGAATTATTTTTTTTGATTTTTTTAAATTTTTTTTTCAATTTTTTTTTTGAAATTTTTTTTTTGATTTTTTTTTCAATTTTTTTTTGAAAAATTTTTTTTGAATTTTTTTTAAATTTTTTTTTTGATTTTTTTTAAATTTTTTTTTCAATTTTTTTTTTGAAATTTTTTTTTTCGATTTTTTTTTGAATTTTTTTTGAATTTTTTTTTTGAAAATTTTTTTTATAAATTTTTTTTTGAATTTTTTCTGTAATTTTTTTTTTAATTTTTTTTTAAAATTTTTTTTCAATTTTTTTTTTGAAAATTTTTTTTCAATTTTTTTTTTCAATTTTTTTTTGAAAATTTTTTTTCGAATTTTTTTTAAATTTTTTTTTGAATTTTTTTTGAGTTTTTTTTTGAAAATTTTTTTAAATTTTTTTATGAAATTTTTTTTTTGATTTTTTCAAAAAAAATTTTTAAATTTTTTTTTGAAATTTTTTTTTGTGAATTTTTTTTAAATTGTTTTTTTTAATTTTTTTTTTCAATTTTTTTTTGATATAGTTTCAATTTTTTTTAAATTTTTTTTTTCAATTTTTTTTTTGAAAATTTTTTTTGAAAAATTTTCTCTTTGAATTATTTTTTTTGATTTTTTAAAAAATTTTTTTTGAAATTTTTTTTTTGATTTTTTTTAAATTATTTTTTTAATTTTTTTTCAATTTTTTTTTGAAAAATTTTTTTTTGATTTTTTTTGTGAATTTTTTTAAAATTTTTTTTTAAATTTTTTTTTTCAATTTTTTTTTTGAAATTTTTTTTTGATTCTTTTTTAAAATTTTTTTAAATTTTTTTTTCAATTTTTTTTTTGAAATTTTTTTTTGATTTTTTTTTGAAATTTTTTTTTTTGAAAATTTTTTTTTAAATTTTTTTTTTTAAATTTTTTTTTGAAAAATTTCCTTTTTGAAATTTTTTTTTCCGATTTTTTTTTAAATTTTTTTTTTCAATTTTTTTTTGAATTTTTTTTTTCAATTTTTTTTTTTTTTTAATTTTCTCTTTGAAACTTTTTTTTGATTTTTTAAAATTTTTTTTGAAAAATTTTCTCTTTGAATTATTTTTTTTGATTTTTTTTAAAATTTTTTTTCAATTTTTTTTTTCGATTTTTTTTTGAAATTTTTTTTTTGATTTTTAAAAAAATTTTTTTTCAATTTTTTTTTGAAATTTTTTTTGTGAATTTTTTAAAAAAAATTTTTTTAAATTTTTTTTTCGAATTTTTTTTTGAAATTTTTTTTTCCGATTTTTTTTAAATTTTTTTTTATTTTTTTTAATTTTTTTTTTGAAATTTATTTTTCAATTTTTTTTTGAATTTTTTTTGTAATTTTTTTAAAATTTTTTTTGTAATTTTTTTGGAAATTTTTTTTGAATTTTTTTTTGAAATTTTTTTTTTCGAATTTTTTTTTTGATTTTTTTTCAATTTTTTTTTAAATTTTTTTTTCAATTTTTTTTTTTGTAATTTTTTTATTTCAATTTTTTTTTAAATTTTTTTTTCAATTTTTTTTTTGAAAATTTTTGTTTTGAATTTTTTTTTGAAATTTTTTTTTTGATTTTTTTTCAATTTTTTTTTTAATTTTTTTTTCAATTTTTTTTTGAAATTTTTTTTTTGAATTTTTTTTTGAAATTTTTTTTGAAAAATTTTCTCTTTGAATTATTTTTTTTTGATTTTGTTAAATTTTTCTTTTGATTTTTTTTAAAATTATTTTTTAAATTTTTTTTTTGATTTTTTTAAAAAATCTTTTTTGATTTTTTTTTATTTTTTTTTCAATTTTTTTTTTGAAATTTTTTTTTTTTGATTTTTTTTTTAAATTTTTTTTTGATTTTTTTTCAATTTTTTTTAAAATTTTTTTTTTATTTTTTTTTTGAAATTTTTTTTTTGAATTTTTTTTTTCAATTTTTTTTGAAAAATTTTCTCTTTGAATTATTTTTTTTTGATTTTTTTAAATTTTTTTTTTCAATTTTTTTTTGAAATTTTTTTTTTGATTTTTTTAAAAAAAATTTTTCAATTTTTTTTTGAATTTTTTTTTGTGAATTTTTTTGAATTTTGTTTTGATTTTTTTATCAATTTTTTTTTAAATTTTTTTTTATAATTTTTTTTTTGAAAATTTTTTTTAATTTTTTTTGAAAAATTTTCTCTTTGAATTATTTTTTATGATTTTTTTTAAATATTTTTTTTCGATTTTTTTTTGAATTTTTTTTTTGATTTTTTTAAATTTTTTTTTTCAATTTTTTTTGAAATTTTTTTTGTGAATTTTTTGAAAAAAAAATTTTTAAATTTTTTTTTTCAATTTTTTTTTGAAATTTTTTTTTCCGATTTTTTTTTTATTTTTTTTTATTTTTTTTATTTTTTTTTGAAATTTTTTTTTCAATTTTTTTTAAAATTTTTTTTCTAATTTTTTTCGAATTTTTTTTTGAAATATTTTTAATTTTTTTTTGAAATTTTTTTTTTGAAATTTTTTTTTTGATTTTTTTATGAAATTTTTTTTTTGATTTTTTAAAATTTTTTTTAAAATTTTTTTTTTAATTTTTTTTTTTTAAATTTTTTTTTAAATTTTTTTTTTGAAAATTTTTTTTTTGAATTTTTTTTGAAAAATTTTCTCTTTGATTTATTTTTATTGATTTTTTTTAAATTTTTTTTTTCAATTTTTTTTTGAATTTTTTTTTTGATTTTTTTTTTATTTTTTTTTCAATTTTTTTTTGAAATTTTTTTTAAAATTTTTTTTTGATTTTTTTAAAATTTTTTTTTGAAATTTTTTTTTGAAATTTTTTTTTGTGAATTTTTTTTAAATTTTTTTTTTCAATTTTTTTTTTGAATTTTTTTTTTGATTTTTTTTTCAATTTTTTTTTTAATTTTTTTTTATAATTTTTTTTTTGAAAATTTTTTTTTGAATTTTTTTTTTGAATTTTTTTTGAAAAATTTTTTTTTTGATTACTTTTTCAATTTTTTTTTAAATTTTTTTTTCAATTTTTTTTGAAAAATTTTCTCTTTGAATTATTTTTTTTGATTTTTTTTAAATTTTTCTTTTCAATTTTTTTTTGAAATTTTTTTTTTGATTTTTTTTTAAATTTTTTTTTGTAATTTTTTCGAAATTTTTTTGAAATATTTTTTGGTTTTATTTTGAAAATTTTTTATTTAAAATTTTTTTTGAAAAATTTTCTCTTTGAATTATTTTTTTTGATTTTTTTTAAATTTTTTTTTAAAATTTTTTTTGAAATTTTTTATTTTGATTTTTTTTAAAAATTTTTTTAAAACTATTTTTTCAATTTTTTTTTTGAAAATTTTTTTTTCAATTTTTTTTAAATTTTTTTTTGATTTTTTTAAAGTTTTTCTTTAATTTTTTTATGAAATTTTTCTTTTGATTTTTTAAAATGTTTTTTCAAAATTTTTTTTTTGAAATTTTTTTTGTGAATTTTTTTAAATTTTTTTTTTAATTCTTTTTTTGAATTTTTTTTGAATATTTTTTTGAATTTTTTTTTTCGAATTTTTTTTTGAATTCTTTTAAAAAATTTTTTTGAATTTTTTTTTCAATTTTTTTTTGAAAATTTTTTTAAAATTTTTTTATGAATTTTTTTTTATTTTTTCAAAATTTTTTTTAAAATTTTTTTTTTAAATTTTTTTTTGTGAATTTTTTTAAAATTTTTTTTTCAATTTTTTTTTTGAAATTTTTCTTTAAATTTTTTTTTCAATTTTTTTTTGGATTTTTTTTTGAAATTTATTTTTTTCTCAATTTTTTTTTTATTTTTTTTTTAATTTTTTTTTTGATTTTTTTTGAAATTTTTTTCGAAATTTTTTTTTTCGATTTTTTTTTTAATTTTTTTTGAATTTTTTTTTTTGAAAATTTTTTTTATAAATTTTTTTTGAATTTTTTTGTAATTTTTTTTAATTTTTTTTTTATTTTTTTTCAATTTTTTTTTTGAAAATTTTTGTTTGAATTTTTTTTAAATTTTTTTTTTATTTTTTTAAAAAAAAATTTCAAATTTTTTTTTGTGAATTTTTTTTAAAAGTTTTTTTGAAATTTTTTTTTTGATTTTTTTTAAAATTTTTTTCGAAATTTTTTTTTTTCGATTTTTTTTAAAATTTTTTTTGAATTTTTTTTTTTGAAATTTTTTTTTATAAATTTTTTTTGAATTTTTTTGTAATTTTTTTAAATTTTTTTTTAAAATTTTTTTTCAATTTTTTTTTTGAAAATTTTTTTTTTTTTTTTTCAATTTTTTTTTGAAAATTTTTTTAAATTTTTTTATGAAATTTTTGTTTTGATTTTTTCAAAAAATTTTTTAAAATTTTTTTTGAAATTTTTTTTTGTGAATTTTTTTTAAATTGTTTTTTTTAAATTTTTTTTTCAATTTTTTTTTGATATTTTTTTTTGATTTTTTTTCAATTTTTTTTAAAATTTTTTTTTCAATTTTTTTTTTGAAAATTTTTTTTGAAAAATTTTCTCTTTGAATAATTTTTTTTAATTTTTTTTAAATTTTTTTTTTCAATTTTTTTTTGAAATTTTTTTTTTGATTTTTTTTTAAATTATTTTTTTAATTTTTTTTCAATTTTTTTTTGAAAAAATTTTTTTTGAATTTTTCTTTAAATTTTTTTAATTTTTTTAAATTTTTTTTTGATTTTTTTTTGTGAATTTTTTTTAAAATTTTTTTTTTGAAATTTTTTTAAATTTTTTTTTGATTTTTTTTTTTATGAAATTATTTTTTTGTGAATTTTTTTTAAAATTTTTTTTTCAATTTTTTTTTTGAAAATTCTTTTAAATTTTTTTTTGATTTTTTTTTTAAATTTTTTTTTCAATTTTTTTTTTGAAAATTATTTTTTGAATTTTTTTTTGAAATTTTTTTTCAATTTTTTTTTTGAAAATTTTTTTTTGAATTTTTTTTTTCAATATTTTTTTGAAAATTTTTTTAAATTTTTTTATGAAATTTTTGTTTTGAATTTTTCAAAAATTTTTTTTAAATTTTTTTTTGAAATTTTTTTTTGTGAATTTTTTTTAAATTGTTTTTTTTAAATTTTTTTTTTCAATTTTTTTTTGATATTTTTTTTGATTTTTTTTCAATTTTTTTAAAATTTTTTTTTTCAATTTTTTTTTGAAAATTTTTTTTGAAAAATTTTCTCTTTGAATTATTTTTTAAAAATTTTTTTAAATTTTTTTTTCAATTTTTTTTTTGAAATTTTTTTTTTTGATTTTTTTTTTGAAATTTTTTTTTTTCGATTTTTTTTTGAAAATTTTTTTTAAAATTTTTTTTTTGAAATTTTTTTTTGAAAAATTTCCTTTTTGAAATTTTTTTTTCCGATTTTTTTTTTTAATTTTTTTTTTCAATTTTTTTTTTGAATTTTTGTTTTGAATTTTTTTTTTGGAAAATTTTCTCATTGAAACTTTTTTTTGATTTTTTTAAAAAATTTTTTTGTAATTTTTTTCGAAATTTTTTTGAAATTTTTTTGTAGTTTTTTTTTGAAAATTTTTCATCTGAAATTTTTTTTTTTAAATTTTTCTTTCGAAATTTTTTTTTGAATTTTTTTTTGTAAATTTTTTTTTGAAATTTTTTTTTTCGAATTTTTTTTTGAAATTTTTTAAATTTTTTTTTTGATTTTTTTTTTCAATTTTTTTTTGAAATTTTTTTTGTTATTTTTTTCGAAGTTTTTTTTTGAAAATTTTTCATCTGAAATTTTTTTTTTGAAATTTTTCTTTCGAAATTTTTTTGTAAATTTTTTTTTGAATTTTTTTTTGTAAATTTTTTTTTGAAATTTTTTTTTTTCGAATTTTTTTTTGAAATTTTTTGAAATTTTTTATTGATTTTTTTTTAAATTTTTTTTATGAAATTATTTTTTTGTGAATTTTTTTTTAAATTTTTTTTTTCAATTTTTTTTTTGAAAATTTTTTTAAATTTTTTTTTGATTTTTTTTTTAAATTTTTTTTTCAATTTTTTTTTTGAAAATTTTTTTTTCGAATTTTTTTTGAATTTTTTTTAAAATTTTTTTTTCAATTTTTTTTTTCAATTTTTTTTTTGAAAATTTTTTAAAATTTTTCAATGAAATTTTTTTTTGATTTTTTTAAAAAATTTTTTTTGAAATTTTTTTTTGTGAATTTTTTTTAAATTTATTTTTTTCAATTTTTTTTTTATATTTTTTTTGATTTTTTTTCATTTTTTAAAATTTTTTTTTTTTTTTTTGAAATTTTTTTTTTTGAATTTTTTTCTGAAATTTTTTTTGAAAAATTTTCTCTTTGAATTATTTTTTTTGATTTTTTAAAATTTTTTTTTCAATTTTTTTTGAAATTTTTTTTTTGATTTTTTTTAAAATTTTTTTTTCAATTTTTTTTTCAATTTTTTTTTTGATTTTAAAAAAAAAAAAATTTAAATTTTTTTTTTGAAATTTTTTTTGTGAATTTTTTTTAAATTTTTTTTTCAATTTTTTTTTTGAAATTTTTTTTTTGATTTTTTTATCAATTTTTTTTTAAATTTTTTTTTATAATTTTTTTTTGAAATTTTTTTTTTTGAATTTTTTTTGAAAAATTTTCTATTTGAATTATTTTTTTTGATTTTTTTTAAATTTTTTTTTTCAATTTTTTTTTGAAATTTTTTTTTTGATTTTTTTAAAATTTTTTTTTCAATTTTTTTTTGAATTTTTTTTTGTGAATTTTTTTGAATTTTTTTTTTGATTTTTTTATCAATTTTTTTTTAAATTTTTTTTTATAATTTTTTTTTTGAAAATTTTATTTCGAATTTTTTTTTTAATTTTTTTTGAAACATTTTCTCTTTGAATTATTTGTTTTGATTTTTTTTAATTTTTTTTTTCAATTTTTTTTTCGATTTTTTTTTTGAATTTTTTTTTTGATTTTTTTAAAAATTTTTTTTCAATTTTTTTTTTAATTTTTTTTTGTGAATTTTTTAAAAAAAATTTTTTAAAATTTTTTTTTTCAATTTTTTTTTGAAATGTTTTTTCCGATTTTTTTTTAAATTTTTTTAATTTTTTCTTGAAATTTCA
This sequence comes from Chrysolina oricalcia, assembly GCA_944452925.2. Taxonomy (NCBI): domain Eukaryota; kingdom Metazoa; phylum Arthropoda; class Insecta; order Coleoptera; family Chrysomelidae; genus Chrysolina; species Chrysolina oricalcia. The sequence goes on along the minus strand of OX101813.2, from coordinate 26,904,218 downwards.
ATTTTCAATTTTTTTTTGAATTTTTTTTGTAATTTTTTTAAAATTTTTTTTGTAATTTTTTTCGAAATTTTTTTTGAAATATTTTTTATTTTTTTTTGAAATTTTTTTTTCAATTTTTTTTTGAATTTATTTTTGTATTTTTTTTTAAATTTTTTTTTGTAATTTTTTCGAAATTTTTTTGAAATATTTTTTAGTTTTTTTTTGAAAATTTTTTATTTGAAATTTTTTTTGAAAAATTTTCTCTTTGAATTATTTTTTTTGATTTTTTTTAAAAAAAATTTTTTAATTTTTTTTTTCAATTTTTTTTTGAAAATTTTTTTTTTTCAATTTTTTTTAAATTTTTTTTTTGATTTTTTAATTTTTTTTTTAATTCTTTTATGAATTTTTTTTTTGATTTTTCAAAATGTTTTTTCAAAATTTTTCAATGAAATTTTTTTTTTGATTTTTTTAAAAAAAATTTTAAATTTTTTTTTTGAATTTTTTTTTGTGAATTTTTTTTAATTTTTTTTTTTCAATTTTTTTTTGATATTTTTTTTTGATTTTTTTTTCAATTTTTTTAAAAATTTTTTTTCAATTTTTTTTTTGAAATTTTTTTTTTGAATATTTTTTTGAAATTTTTTTTGAAAAATTTTCTCTTTGAATTATTTTTTTTGATTTTTTAAAATTTTTTTTTTCAATTTTTTTTTGAAATTTTTTTTTTGATTTTTTTTTTTTAATTTTTTTAAAAATTTTTTTTTCAATTTTTTTTTGATTTTTTAAAAAAAAAATTTTAAATTTTTTTTTGAAATTTTTTTTTGTGAATTTTTTTTAAATTTTTTTTTTAATTTTTTTTTTGAAATTTTTTTTTTTTGATTTTTTTATCAATTTTTTTTAAAATTTTTTTTTATAATTTTTTTTTTGAAAATTTTTTTTTTGAATTTTTTTTTTGAATTTTTTTTGAAAAATTTTCTCTTTGAATTATTTTTTTTGATTTTTTTTAAATTTTTCTTTTCAATTTTTTTTTGAAATTTTTTTTTTGATTTTTTTAAAAAAATTTATTCAATTTTTTTTTGAAATTTTTTTTTGTGAATTTCTTTCAATTTTTTTTTGTATTTTTTTTAAAAATTTTTTTTTGTAATTTTTTCGAAATTTTTTTGAAATATTTTTTGTTTTTTTTTTGAAAATTTTTTATTTGAAATTTTTTTTGAAAAATTTTCTTTTTTTTGATTTTTTTTAAATTTTTTTTTTAATTTTTTTTGAAATTTTTTATTTTGATTTTTTTCAAAAATTTTTTTAAAACTATTTTTTCAATTTTTTTTTTGAAAAATTTTTTTTTCAATTTTTTTTAAATTTTTTTTTTGATTTTTTTAAATTTTTTCTTTAATTTTTTTATGAAATTTTTTGATTTTTTAAAATGTTTTTTCAAAAATTTTTTTTGAAATTTTTTTTGTGAATTTTTTAAAATTTTTTTTTTAAATTCTTTTTTTGAATTTTTTTTTTTGAATTTTTTTTTGAATTTTTTTTTCGAATTTTTTTTTGAATTTTTTTAAAAAAATTTTTTGAATTTTTTTTTTCAATTTTTTTTTGAAAATTTTTTTAAAATTTTTTTATGAATTTTTTTTTATTTTTTCAAAATTTTTTTTAAAATTTTTTTTTGAAATTTTTTTTTGTGAATTTTTTTAAAATTTTTTTTTCAATTTTTTTTTTGAAATTTTTTTTTTGATTTTTTTTTCAATTTTTTTTAAATTTTTTTTTTGAAATTTTTTTTTTTTTATTTTTTTTTTGAATTTTTTTTGGAAATTTTTTTTTTGATTATTTTTTCAATTTTTTTTTTAAATTTTTTTTTCAATGTTTTTTTTGAAATTTTTTTTTTGAATTTTTTTTAAATTTTTTTTTTGATTTTTTTTAAAAAAATTTTTAAATTTTTTTTAAAAAAAATTTTTTTTTGAAATTTTTTTTTGTGAATTTTTTTAAAAATTTTTTTTGAAAATTTTTTTTTTGATTTTTTTTTGAAATTTTTTTCGAAATTTTTTTCGAAATTTTTTTTTGAATTTTTTTTGAATTTTTTTTGAAAATTTTTTTTATAAATTTTTTTTTGAATTTTTTTTTGATTTTTAAAAATGAAATTTAAATTTTTTTTTAAATTTTTTTTTTCAATTTTTTTTTTGAATTTTTTTTTTTTGATTTTTTTTTTTAATTTTTTTAAAATTTTTTTAAAATTTTTTTTTTGAAAATTTTTGTTTGAATTTTTTTTAAATTTTTTTTTTGATTTTTTTTAAATTTTTTTTAAAATTTTTTTTTGAAATTTTTTTTTGTGAATTTTTTTTAAAATTTTTTTTGAAATTTTTTTTTTGATTCTTTTTGAAATTTTTTTCGAAATTTTTTTTTTCGATTTTTTTTTTATTTTTTTTGAATTTTTTTTTTGAAAATTTTTTTTATAAATTTTTTTTAAATTTTTTTGTAATTTTTTTTAATTTTTTTTTTTTCAATTTTTTTTCATTTTTTTTTTTGAAAATTTTTGTTTGAATTTTTTTTAAATTTTTTTTTTTGATTTTTTTAAAAATTTTTTTAAAATTTTTTTTTGAAATTTTTTTTTGTGAATTTTTTTTTAAATTTTTTTTGAAATTTTTTTTTTGATTTTTTTTGAAATTTTTTTCGAAATTTTTTTTTTTTCGATTTTTTTTTAAATTTTATTTGAATTTTTTTTTTTTGAAAATTTTTTTTATAAATTTTTTTTGAATTTTTTTGTAATTTTTTTTTAAATTTTTTTTCAATTTTTTTTTTGAAATTTTTTTTTTTTTGAAAATTTTTTTAAATTTTTTTATGAAATTTTTTTGAATTTTTTTAAAAATTTTTTTTTCAATTTTTTTTTTCAATTTTTTTTTGATTTTTTTAAAAAAATTTTTAAATTTTTTTTTGAAATTTTTTTTTGTGAATTTTTTTTAAATTTTTTTTTAAATTTTTTTTTTGAAATTTTTTTTTTGATTTTTTTATCAATTTTTTTTTTAATTTTTTTTTATAATTTTTTTTTTGAAAATTTTTTTTTTGAATTTTTTTTTTTAATTATTTTTGAAAAATTTTCTCTTTGAATTATTTTTTTTGATTTTTTTTGATTTTTTTTAAATTTTTCTTTTCAATTTTTTTTTGAAATTTTTTTTTTGATTTTTTTAAAAATTTTTTTTCAATTTTTTTTTGAAATTTTTTTTTGTGAATTTTTTTCAATTTTTTTTTTCAATTTTTTTTTGTATTTTTTTTTTAAATTTTTTTTTGTAATTTTTTCGAAATTTTTTTGAAATATTTTTTGTTTTTTTTTTTGAAAATTTTTTATTTGAAATTTTTTTTGAAAAATTTTCTTTTTTTTGATTTTTTTTAAATTTTTTTTTTAAATTTTTTTTGAAATTTTTTATTTTGATTTTTTTAAAAAATTTTTTTAAAACTATTTTTTCAATTTTTTTTTTGAAAAATTTTTTTTTCAATTTTTTTAAAATTTTTTTTTTGATTTTTTAAAATTTTTTCTTTAATTTTTTTATGAAATTTTTCTTTTGATTTTTTAAAATGTTTTTTCAAAATTTTTTTTTGAAATTTTTTTTGTGAATTTTTTTAAATTTTTTTTTTTAATTCTTTTTTTGAATTTTTTTTTTGAATTTTTTTTTGAATTTTTTTTTCGAATTTTTTTTTGAATTTTTTTAAAAAATTTTTTTGAATTTTTTTTTTCAATTTTTTTTTGAAAATTTTTTTAAAATTTTTTTATGAATTTTTTTTTATTTTTTCAAAAATTTTTTTTGAAATTTTTTTTTGTGAATTTTTTTAAAATTTTTTTTTCAATTTTTTTTTTGAAATTTTTTTTTTTTTTATTTTTTTTTCAATTTTTTTTAAATTTTTTTTTAAATTTTTTTTTCAATTTTTTTTTGGATTTTTTTTTGAAATTTATTTTTTTCTCAATTTTTTTTTAATTTTTTTTTAAATTTTTTTTTGAAATTTTTTTTTTAAATTTTTTTTTTGAATTTTTTTTGGAAATTTTTTTTTTGATTATTTTTTCAATTTTTTTTTAAATTTTTTTTTCAATTTTTTTTGAAAAATTTTCTCTTTGAATTATTTTTTTTTGATTTTTTTAAAAATTTTTTTTCAATTTTTTTTTGATTTTTTTTAAAATTTTTAAAAAATTTTTTTTTTCAATTTTTTTTTTGATTTTTTAAAAAAAAAATTTTAAATATTTTTTTGAAATTTTTTTTTGTGAATTTTTTTTAAATTTTTTTTTTAATTTTTTTTTTGAAATTTTTTTTTTTGATTTTTTTATCAATTTTTTTTAAATTTTTTTTTTATAATTTTTTTTTTGAATTTTTTTTTTTTTTAATTTTTTTTTTTGAATTTTTTTTGGAAATTTTTTTTTTGATTATTTTTTCAATTTTTTTTAAATTTTTTTTTCAATTTTTTTTGAAAAATTTTCTCTTTGAATTATTTTTTTTGATTTTTTTTAAATTTTTCTTTTCAATTTTTTTTTGAAATTTTTTTTTGATTTTTTTTTTAAATTTTTTTTTGTAATTTTTTCGAAATTTTTTTGAAATATTTTTTGGTTTTATTTTGAAAATTTTTTATTTGAAATTTTTTTTGAAAAATTTTCTCTTTGAATTATTTTTTTTGATTTTTTTTAAATTTTTTTTAAAAATTTTTTTTGAAATTTTTTATTTTGATTTTTTTTAAAAATTTTTTAAAACTATTTTTTCAATTTTTTTTTTGAAAAATTTTTTTTTCAATTTTTTTTTAATTTTTTTTTGATTTTTTAAAATTTTTTCTTTAATTTTTTTATGAAATTTTTCTTTTGATTTTTTAAAATGTTTTTTCAAAATCTTTTTTTGGAATTTTTTTTGTGAATTTTTTTAAATTTTTTTTTTAATTCTTTTTTTGAATTTTTTTTGAATATTTTTTTGAATTTTTTTTTCGAATTTTTTTTTGAATTTTTTTAAAAAATTTTTTTGAATTTTTTTTTTCAATTTTTTTTGAAAATTTTTTTATGAATTTTTTTTTATTTTTTCAAAATTTTTTTTAAAATTTTTTTTTGAAATTTTTTTTTGTGAATTTTTTTAAAATTTTTTTTTCAATTTTTTTTTTGAAATTTTTTTTTTGATTTTTTTTTCAATTTTTTTTAAATTTTTTTTTAAATTTTTTTTTCAATTTTTTTTTGGATTTTTTTTTGAAATTTATTTTTTTTTCAATTTTTTTTTTATTTTTTTTTAAATTTTTTTTTTGATTTTTTTTGAAATTTTTTTCGAAATTTTTTTTTTCGATTTTTTTTAAAATTTTTTTTGAATTTTTTTTTTTTGAAAATTTTTTTTATAAATTTTTTTTGAATTTTTTTGTAATTTTTTTTAATTTTTTTTTTATTTTTTTTCAATTTTTTTTTTTGAAAATTTTTGTTTGAATTTTTTTTAAATTTTTTTTTTGATTTTTTTAAAAAATATTTTTAAATTTTTTTTTGTGAATTTTTTTTAAAAGTTTTTTTGAAATTTTTTTTTTGATTTTTTTTGAAATTTTTTTCGAAATTTTTTTTTTTCGATTTTTTTTAAAATTTTTTTTGAATTTTTTTTTTTGAAAATTTTTTTTATAAATTTTTTTTAAATTTTTTTTCAATTTTTTTTTTGAAATTTTTTTTTTTTTTTTTCAATTTTTTTTTGAAAATTTTTTTAAATTTTTTTATGAAATTTTTGTTTTGATTTTTTCAAAAAAATTTTTAAAATTTTTTTTGAAATTTTTTTTTGTGAATTTTTTTTTGATATTTTTTTTTGATTTTTTTTCAATTTTTTTTAAAATTTTTTTTCAATTTTTTTTTTGAAAATTTTTTTTGAAAAATTTTCTCTTTGAATAATTTTTTTAAATTTTTTTTAAATTTTTTTTTTCAATTTTTTTTTGAAATTTTTTTTTTGATTTTTTTTAAAATTATTTTTTAAATTTTTTTTCAATTTTTTTTTGAAAAAATTTTTTTTAAATTTTTCTTTAAATTTTTTTAATTTTTTTTATTTTTTTTTGATTTTTTTTTGTGAATTTTTTTTAAAATTTTTTTTTTGAAATTTTTTTAAATTTTTTTTTGATTTTTTTTTTATGAAATAATTTTTTTGTGAATTTTTTTTTAAATTTTTTTTTTCAATTTTTTTTTTGAAAATTCTTTTAAATTTTTTTTTGATTTTTTTTTTAAATTTTTTTTTCAATTTTTTTTTTGAAAATTATTTTTTTGAATTTTTTTTTGAAATTTTTTTTTCAATTTTTTTTTTGAAAATTTTTTTTTGAATTTTTTTTTTCAATTTTTTTTTGAAAATTTTTTTAAATTTTTTTATGAAATTTTTGTTTTGAATTTTTCAAAAAATTTTTTTAAATTTTTTTTTGAAATTTTTTTTTGTGAATTTTTTTTAAATTGTTTTTTTTTAATTTTTTTTTTCAATTTTTTTTTGATATTTTTTTTTGATTTTTTTTCAATTTTTTTAATATTTTTTTTTTCAATTTTTTTTTTGAAAATTTTTTTTGAAAAATTTTCTCTTTGAATTATTTTTTTTAAATTTTTTTAAATTTTTTTTTCAATTTTTTTTTTGAAATTTTTTTTTTTGATTTTTTTTTTGAAATTTTTTTTTTTCGATTTTTTTTTGAAAATTTTTTTTAAAATTTTTTTTTTGAAATTTTTTTTTGAAAAATTTCCTTTTTGAAATTTTTTTTTCCGATTTTTTTTTTAATTTTTTTTTTTCATTTTTTTTTGAATTTTTGTTTTGAATTTTTTTTTTGGAAAATTTTCTCATTGAAACTTTTTTTTGATTTTTTTAAAAAATTTTTTTGTAATTTTTTTCGAAATTTTTTTGAAATTTTTTTGTAGTTTTTTTTTGAAAATTTTTCATCTGAAATTTTTTTTTTTTAATTTTTCTTTCGAAATTTTTTTTTGAATTTTTTTTTGTAAATTTTTTTTTGAAATTTTTTTTTTCGAATTTTTTTTTTGAAATTTTTTTAATTTTTTTTTGATTTTTTTTTTCAATTTTTTTTTGAAATTTTTTTTGTAATTTTTTTCGAAGTTTTTTTTTGAAAATTTTTCATCTGAAATTTTTTTTTTGAAATTTTTCTTTCGAAATTTTTTTGTAAATTTTTTTTTGAATTTTTTTTTGTAAATTTTTTTTTGAAATTTTTTTTTTTCGAATTTTTTTTTGAAATTTTTTTAAATTTTTTATTGATTTTTTTTTAATTTTTTTTATGAAATTATTTTTTTGTGAATTTTTTTTAAAATTTTTTTTTTCAATTTTTTTTTTGAAAATTTTTTTAAATTTTTTTTTGATTTTTTTTTTTAATTTTTTTTTCAATTTTTTTTTTGAAAATTTTTTTTTCGAATTTTTTTTGAATTTTTTTTTAAATTTTTTTTCCAATTTTTATTTTCAATTTTTTTTTTGAAAATTTTTTAAAATTTTTCAATGGAATTTTTTTTTGATTTTTTTAAAAAAATTTTTTTGAAATTTTTTTTTGTGAATTTTTTTTAAATTTATTTTTTTCAATTTTTTTTTTATATTTTTTTTGATTTTTTTTCATTTTTTAAAATTTTTTTTTTTTTTTTTGAAATTTTTTTTTTGAATTTTTTTCTGAAATTTTTTTTGAAAAATTTTCTCTTTGAATTATTTTTTTTGATTTTTTAAAATTTTTTTTTCAATTTTTTTTGAAATTTTCTTTTTGATTTTTTTAAAAAAATTTTTTTCAATTTTTTTTTCAATTTTTTTTTGATTTAAAAAAAAAAAAATTTTAAATTTTTTTTTTGAAATTTTTTTTGTGAATTTTTTTAAAAATTTTTTTTTGAAATTTTTTTTTTGATTTTTTTATCAATTTTTTTTTAAATTTTTTTTTATAATTTTTTTTTGAAATTTTTTTTTTCAATTTTTTTTGAAAAATTTTCTCTTTGAATTATTTTTTTTGATTTTTTTTAAATTTTTTTTTTCAATTTTTTTTTGAAATTTTTTTTTTGATTTTTTTAAATTTTTTTTTTCAATTTTTTTTTGAATTTTTTTTTGTGAATTTTTTTGAATTTTTTTTTTGATTTTTTTATCAATTTTTTTTAAAATTTTTTTTTATAATTTTTTTTTTGAAAATTTTATTTCGAATTTTTTTTTTTAATTTTTTTTGAAAAATTTTCTCTTTGAATTATTTGTTTTGATTTTTTAAAATTTTTTTTTTCAATTTTTTTTTCGATTTCTTTTTTGAAATTTTTTTTTTGATTTTTTTAAAAATTTTTTTTCAATTTTTTTTTGAAATTTTTTTTGTGAATTTTTTAAAAAAAATTTTTTAAAATTTTTTTTTCAATTTTTTTTTAAATGTTTTTTCCGATTTTTTTTTAAATTTTTTAAATTTTTTTTTGAAATTTCAATTTTCAATTTTTTTTTGAATTTTTTTTGTAATTTTTTTAAAATTTTTTTTGTAATTTTTTTCGAAATTTTTTTTTGAAATATTTTTTATTTTTTTTTTTAAATTTTTTTTTCAATTTTTTTTTGAATTTATTTTTGTATTTTTTTTTTTATTTTTTTTTGTAATTTTTTCGAAATTTTTTTGAAATATTTTTTAGTTTTTTTTTGAAAATTTTTTATTTGAAATTTTTTTTGAAAAATTTTCTCTTTGAATTATTTTTTTTGATTTTTTTTAAAAAAATTTTTTTAAATTTTTTTTTCAATTTTTTTTTTGAAAAATTTTTTTTTTCAATTTTTTTTAAATTTTTTTTTTGATTTTTTAAATTTTTTTTTAATTCTTTTATGAAATTTTTTTTTTGATTTTTCAAAATGTTTTTTCAAAATTTTTCAATGAAATTTTTTTTTGATTTTTTTAAAAAAAATTTTAAATTTTTTTTTTGAATTTTTTTTTGTGAATTTTTTTTAATTTTTTTTTTTCAATTTTTTTTTGATATTTTTTTTTTGATTTTTTTTCAATTTTTTCAAAAATTTTTTTTCAATTTTTTTTTTGAAATTTTTTTTTTGAATATTTTTTTGAAATTTTTTTTGAAAAATTTTCTCTTTGAATTATTTTTTTTGATTTTTTAAAATTTTTTTTTCAATTTTTTTTTGAAATTTTTTTTTTGATTTTTTTTTAAATTTTTTTAAAAATTTTTTTTTCAATTTTTTTTTTGATTTTTTAAAAAAAAAATTTTAAATTTTTTTTTGAAATTTTTTTTTGTGAATTTTTTTTAATTTTTTTTTTTAATTTTTTTTTTGAAATTTTTTTTTTTGATTTTTTTATCAATTTTTTTTAAAATTTTTTTTTATAATTTTTTTTTTGAAAATTTTTTTTTTGAATTTTTTTTGAAAAATTTTCTCTTTGAATTATTTTTTTTGATTTTTTTTAAATTTTTCTTTTCAATTTTTTTTTGAAATTTTTTTTTTGATTTTTTTTAAAAAAATTTATTCAATTTTTTTTTGAAATTTTTTTTTGTGAATTTCTTTCAATTTTTTTTTGTATTTTTTTTAAAAATTTTTTTTTGTAATTTTTTCGAAATTTTTTTGAAATATTTTTTGTTTTTTTTTTTGAAAATTTTTTATTTGAATTTTTTTTTGAAAAATTTTCTTTTTTTTGATTTTTTTTAAATTTTTTTTTTTAATTTTTTTTGAAATTTTTTATTTTGTTTTTTTTTAAAAATTTTTTTAAAACTATTTTTTCAATTTTTTTTTTGAAAAATTTTTTTTTCAATTTTTTTTAAATTTTTTTTTTGATTTTTTCAAATTTTTTCTTTAATTTTTTTATGAAATTTTTCTTTTGATTTTTTAAAATGTTTTTTCAAAAATTTTTTTTGAAATTTTTTTTGTGAATTTTTTTAAATTTTTTTTTTAAATTCTTTTTTTGAATTTTTTTTTTTAAATTTTTTTTTGAATTTTTTTTTCGAATTTTTTTTTGAATTTTTTTAAAAAAATTTTTTGAATTTTTTTTTTCAATTTTTTTTTGAAAATTTTTTTAAAATTTTTTTATGAATTTTTTTTTATTTTTTCAAAATTTTTTTTTAAATTTTTTTTTGAAATTTTTTTTTGTGAATTTTTTTAAAATTTTTTTTTCAATTTTTTTTTGAAATTTTTTTTTTTTGATTTTTTTTTCAATTTTTTTTAAAATTTTTTTTAAATTTTTTTTTCAATTTTTTTTTGGATTTTTTTTTGAAATTTATTTTTTTCTCAATTTTTTTTTATTTTTTTTTTAATTTTTTTTTTGAAATTTTTTTTTTTTTATTTTTTTTTTGAATTTTTTTTGGAAATTTTTTTTTTGATTATTTTTTCAATTTTTTTTTAAATTTTTTTTTCAATGTTTTTTTTGAAATTTTTTTTTTGAATTTTTTTTAAATTTTTTTTTTGATTTTTTTTAAAAAAATTTTTAAATTTTTTTTTAAAAAAATTTTTTTTTGAAATTTTTTTTTGTGAATTTTTTTAAAAATTTTTTTTGAAAATTTTTTTTTTGATTTTTTTTTGAAATTTTTTTCGAAATTTTTTTTTTCGATTTTTTTTTGAATTTTTTTTGAATTTTTTTTTGAAAATTTTTTTTATAAATTTTTTTTTGAATTTTTTTTGATTTTAAAAAAAAAAATTTAAATTTTTTTTAAAATTTTTTTTTTTCAATTTTTTTTTTGAATTTTTTTTTTGATTTTTTTTTTCAATTTTTTTAAAATTTTTTTTAAAATTTTTTTTTTGAAAATTTTTGTTTGAATTTTTTTTAAATTTTTTTTTTGATTTTTTTTAAATTTTTTTTTGAAATTTTTTTTTGTGAATTTTTTTTAAAATTTTTTTTGAAATTTTTTTTTTGATTTTTTTTGAAATTTTTTTCGAAATTTTTTTTTTCGATTTTTTTTTTTTTTTTTGAATTTTTTTTTTGAAAATTTTTTTTATAAATTTTTTTTGAATTTTTTTGTAATTTTTTTTAATTTTTTTTTTTTAATTTTTTTTCAATTTTTTTTTTGAAAATTTTTGTTTGAATTTTTTTAAAATTTTTTTTTTTTGATTTTTTTAAAATTTTTTTTTAAATTTTTTTTTGAAATTTTTTTTTGTGAATTTTTTTTAAAATTTTTTTTGAAATTTTTTTTTTGATTTTTTTTGAAATTTTTTTCGAAATTTTTTTTTTTCGATTTTTTTTTTAATTTTTTTTGAATTTTTTTTTTTGAAATTTTTTTTTATAAATTTTTTTTGAATTTTTTTGTAATTTTTTTTTTTTAATTTTTTTTCAATTTTTTTTTTGAATTTTTTTTTTTTTTGAAAATTTTTTTAAATTTTTTTATGAAATTTTTGTTTTGATTTTTTCAAAAAATTTTTTAAAATTTTTTTTTTAAATTTTTTTTTGTGAATTTTTTTTAAATTGTTTTTTTTTAAATTTTTTTTTCAATTTTTTTTTGATATTTTTTTTTTTGATTTTTTTTCAATTTTTTTTTTAATTTTTTTTTTGATTTTTTTTAAAATTATTTTTTAAATTTTTTTTCAATTTTTTTTTGAATTTTTTTTTTGAAAATTTTTTTTATAAATTTTTTTTGAAATTTTTTTAAATTTTTTTTTGATTTTTTTTTTTTATGAAATTATTTTTTTGTGAATTTTTTTTAAATTTTTTTTTTCAATTTTTTTTTTGAAAATTCTTTTAAATTTTTTTTTGATTTTTTTTAAAATTTTTTTTTCAATTTTTTTTTTGAAAATTTTTTTTTTGAATTTTTTTTTGAAATTTTTTTTGAAATTTTTTTTTCGAATTTTTTTTTGAATTTTTCTTTTAAATTTTTTTTTGAATTTTTTTTTTAAATTTTTTTTTTGAAAATTTTTTAAAATTTTTCAATGAAATTTTTTTTTTGATTTTTTTAAATTTTTTTTAAAATTTTTTTTGAAATTTTTTTTTTGTGAATTTTTTTTAAAATTTTTTTTGAAAATTTTTTTTTTTATTTTTTTTTGAAATTTTTTTCGAAATTTTTTTTTTCGATTTTTTTAAAATTTTTTTTTGAATTTTTTTTTTGAAAATTTTTTTTATAAATTTTTTTTGTATTTTTTTTTAAATTTTTTTTTCAATTTTTTTTTTGAAAATTTTTTTTTGAATTTTTTTTTTCAATTTTTTTTTGAAAATTTTTTTAAATTTTTTTATGAAATTTTTGTTTTGAATTTTTCAAAAATTTTTTTTAAATTTTTTTTTGAAATTTTTTTTTGTGAATTTTTTTTAAATTGTTTTATTTTTAATTTTTTTTTGATTTTTTTTCAATTTTTTTAAATTTTTTTTTTCAATTTTTTTTTTGAAAATTTTTTTTTTCAATTTTTTTTTTGAAAATTTTTTTTGAAACATTTTCTCTTTGAATTATTTTCTTTAAATTTTTTTAAATTTTTTTTTCAATTTTTTTTTTGAAATTTTTTTTTTGATTTTTTTTTTAATTTTTTTTTTTCGATTTTTTTTTTCAATTTTTTTTAAAATTTTTTTTTTTGATTTTTTTTTGAAAAATTTCCTTTTTGAAATTTTTTTTTCCTTTTTTTTTTTATTTTTTTTTTCAATTTTTTTTTGAATTTTTGTTTTGAATTTTTTTTTTTGGAAAATTTTCTCTTTGAAACTTTTTTTTGATTTTTTTAAAATTTTTTTTTGTAATTTTTTTCGAAATTTTTTTGAAATTTTTTTGTAGTTTTTTTTTGAAAATTTTTCATCTGAAATTTTTTTTTTTTAATTTTTCTTTCGAAATTTTTTTTTGAATTTTTTTTTGTAAACATTTTTTTTAAATTTTTTTTTCGAATTTTTTTTTGAAATTTTTTTAATTTTTTTTTTTGATTTTTTTTTTTAATTTTTTTATGAAATTATTTTTTTGTGAATTTTTTTTTAAATTTTTTTTTCAATTTTTTTTTGAAAATTTTTTTTTCAATTTTTTTTTGAAAATTTTTTAGAAATTTTTTTGATTTTTTTTAAAAAATTTTTTCTCAATATTTTTTTGAAAATTTTTTTTTTAATTTTTTTTGAAAATTTTTTTGAAATTTTTTTTTTCGAATTTTTTTTTGAATTTTTTTTAAAATTTTTTTTTGAATTTTTTTCACAATTTTTTTTTATAAAATTTTTTAAAATTTTTCAATGAAATTTTTTTTTTGATTTTTTTAAAAAAATTTTTAAAATTTTTTTTTGAAATTTTTTTTTAATTATTTTTTTTCAATTTTTTTTTTCATATTTTTTTTTTGATTTTTTTTCAATTTTTTTTTCAATATTTTTTTTGAAAATTTTTTTTTTGAATATTTTTTTGAAATTTTTTTTGAAAAATTTTCTCTTTGAATTATTTTTTTTTTATTTTTTTTAAATTTTTTTTTTCAATTTTTTTTGAACTTTTTTTTTTATTTTTTTTAAATTTTTTTTTTTTAATTTTTTTTTCAATTTTTTTTTGATTTTTAAAAAAAAAATTTTAAATTTTTTTTTGAAATTTTTTTATTTGAATTTTTTTTAAATTTCTTTTTCAATTTTTTTTTTGAAATTTTTTTTTTATTTTTTTTATCAATTTTTTTTTAAATTTTTTTTTATAATTTTTTTTTTTGAAAATTTTTTTTTTGAATTTTTTTTTTGAATTTTTTTTGAAAAATTTTCTCTTTGAATAATTTTTTTTGATTTTTTTAAAAATTTTTTTTTCAATTTTTTTTTGAAATTTTTTTTGTAATTTTTTTCGAAATTTTTTTGAAATTTTTTTGAAGTTTTTTTTTGAAAATTTTTCATCTGAAATTTTTTTTTTGAAATTTTTCTTTCGAAATTTTTTTGTAAATTTTTTTTGAATTTTTTTTTGTAAATTTTTTTTTGAAATTTTTTTTTTCGAATTTTTTTTTGAAATTTTTTTAAATTTTTTTTTGATTTTTTTTAAAATTTTTTCTGAAATTATTTTTTTGTGAATTTTTTTTAAAATTTTTTTTTTCAATTTTTTTTTTGAAATTTTTTTAAAATTTTTTTTTGATTTTTTTTTTAAATTTTTTTTTCAATTTTTTTTTTGAAAATTTTTTTTTCGAATTTTTTTTTGAATTTTTTTTTAATTTTTTTTTTGAATTTTTTTTTTCAATTTTTTTTTTGAAAATTTTTTAAAATTTTTCAATGAAATTATTTTTTGATTTTTTTAAAAATTTTTTTTGAAATTTTTTTTTGTGAATTTTTTTTAAATTTATTTTTTTCAATTTTTTTTTATTTTTTTTTTGATTTTTTTTCATTTTTTTAAAATTTTTTTTTCAATTTTTTTTTTGAAATTTTTTTTTTGAATTTTTTTCTGAAATTTTTTTTGAAAAATTTTCTCTTTGAATTATTTTTTTTGATTTTTTCAAAAATTTTTTTTAAATTTTTTTTGAAATTTTTTTTTTGATTTTTTTTATATTTTTTTTAAAATTTTTTTTCAATTTTTTTTTGATTTTTTTTAAAAAAATTTTTAAATTTTTTTTTGAAATTTTTTTTTGTGAATTTTTTTTAAATTTTTTTTTCAATTTTTTTTTTGAAATTTTTTTTTTTATTTTTTTATCAATTTTTTTTTAAATTTTTTTTCATAATTTTTTTTTGAAATTTTTTTTTTTGAATTTTTTTTTTGAATTTTTTTTGAAAAATTTTCTCTTTGAATTATTTTTTTTGATTTTTTTAAAATTTTTTTTTTCAATTTTTTTTTGAAATTTTTTTTTTTGATTTTTTTAAATTTTTTTTTTCAATTTTTTTTTGAAATTTTTTTTGTGAATTTTTTTGAATTTTTTTTTTGATTTTTTTATCAATTTTTTTTTAAATTTTTTTTTATAATTTTTTTTTTGAAAATTTTTTTTCGAATTTTTTTTTAAAATTTTTTTTGAAAAATTTTCTCTTTGAATTATTTTTTTTGATTTTTTTTAAAAATTTTTTTTTAAAATTTTTTTTCCAATTTTTTTTTGAAAAATTTTTTTTTCAATTTTTTTTAAATTTTTTTTTTGATTTTTTTAATTTTTTTTTAAATTTTTTTATGAAATTTTTTTTTTGATTTTTCAAAATGTTTTTTCAAAATTTTTCAATGAAATTTTTTTTTTGATTTTTTTAAAAAAAATTTTAAAATTTTTTTTTGAAATTTTTTTTTGTGAATTTTTTTTAATTTTTTTTTTCAATTTTTTTTTGATATTTTTTTTTTGATTTTTTTTCAATTTTTTAAAAAAAATTTTTTCAATTTTTTTTTTGAATATTTTTTTTAATTTTTTTTGAAAAATTTTCTCTTTGAATTACTTTTTTTGATTTTTTTTAATTTTTTTCTTCAATTTTTTTTTGAAATTTTTTTTTTGATTTTTTTTAAACTTTTTTAAAAATTTTTTTTTCAATTTTTTTTTTGATTTTTTAAAAAAAAATTTTTAAATTTTTTTTTGAATTTTTTTTTTGTGAATTTTTTTAAATTTTTTTTTTAATTTTTTTTTTGAAATTTTTTTTTTTGATTTTTTTATCAATTTTTTTTAAAATTTTTTTTTATAATTTTTTTTTGAAAATTTTTTTTTTGAATTTTTTTTGAAAAATTTTCTCTTTGAATTATTTTTTTTGATTTTTTTTAAATTTTTCTTTTCAATTTTTTTTTTGATTTTTTAAAAAATTTTTTTCAATTTTTTTTTGAAATTTTTTTTTGTGAATTTTTTTTATTTTTTTTTTCAATTTTTTTTGTATTTTTTTGTAATTTTTTCGAAATTTTTTTGAAATATTTTTTGTTTTTTTTTTGAAAATTTTTTTTATAAATTTTTTTTGAATTTTTTTGTAATTTTTTTTAATTTTTTTTTTTAATTTTTTTTCAATTTTTTTTTTGAAAATTTTTTTTTAAATTTTTTTTTTCAATTTTTTTTTGAAATTTTTTTTTAATTTTTTTATGAAATTTTTGTTTTGATTTTTTCAAAAAATTTTTTAAAATTTTTTTTGAAATTTTTTTTTGTGAATTTTTTTTAAATTGTTTTTTTTAATTTTTTTTCCAATTTTTTTTTTGATATTTTTTTTTTGATTTTTTTTCAATTTTTTTTTAAATTTTTTTTTCAATTTTTTTTTTGAAAATTTTTTTTGAAAAATTTTCTCTTTGAATAATTTTTTTTAATTTTTTTTAAATTTTTTTTTTCAATTTTTTTTTGAAATTTTTTTTTTGATTTTTTTTTAAATTATTTTTTAAATTTTTTTCAATTTTTTTTTGAAAATTTTTTTTTTGAATTTTTCTTTAAATTTTTTTTTTGAAAATTATTTTTTTGAATTTTTTTTTGAAATTTTTTTTTCAATTTTTTTTTTGAAAATTTTTTTTTGAATTTTTTTTTTCAATTTTTTTTTGAAAATTTTTTTAAATTTTTTTATGAAATTTTTGTTTTGAATTTTTCAAAAATTTTTTTTAAATTTTTTTTTGAAATTTTTTTTTGTGAATTTTTTTTAAATTGTTTTTTTTTAAATTTTTTTTTTTCAATTTTTTTTTGATATTTTTTTTTGATTTTTTTTCAATTTTTTTAAAATTTTTTTTTTCAATTTTTTTTTTGAAAATTTTTTTTGAAAAATTTTCTCTTTGAATTATTTTTTTTAAATTTTTTTAAATTTTTTTTTCAATTTTTTTTTTGAAATTTTTTTTTTTGATTTTTTTTTTGAAATTTTTTTTTTTCGATTTTTTTTTGAAAATTTTTTTTAAAATTTTTTTTTTGAAATTTTTTTTTGAAAAATTTCCTTTTTGAAATTTTTTTTTCCGATTTTTTTTTAATTTTTTTTTTTCAATTTTTTTTTTCAATTTTTGTTTTGAATTTTTTTTTTGGAAAATTTTCTCATTGAAACTTTTTTTTGATTTTTTTAAAATTTTTTTTTGTAATTTTTTTCGAAATTTTTTTGAAATTTTTTTGTAGTTTTTTTTTGAAAATTTTTCATATGAAATTTTTTTTTTTAAATTTTTCTTTCGAAATTTTTTTGTAAATTTTTTTTGAATTTTTTTTTGTAAATTTTTTTTTGAAATTTTTTTTTTCGAATTTTTTTTTGAAATTTTTTTAAATTTTTTTTTGATTTTTTTTTAAATTTTTTCTGAAATTATTTTTTTGTGAATTTTTTTTAAAATTTTTTTTTTAAATTTTTTTTTTGAAATTTTTTTAAAATTTTTTTTTGATTTTTTTTTAAAATTTTTTTTTCAATTTTTTTTTTGAAAATTTTTTTTTCGAATTTTTTTTTGAATTTTTTTTTAATTTTTTTTTTGAATTTTTTTTTTCAATTTTTTTTTTGAAAATTTTTTAAAATTTTTCAATGAAATTTTTTTTTGATTTTTTTAAAAATTTTTTTTGAAATTTTTTTTTGTGAATTTTTTTTAAATTTATTTTTTTCAATTTTTTTTTTATTTTTTTTTTGATTTTTTTTCATTTTTTTAAAATTTTTTTTTCAATTTTTTTTTTGAAATTTTTTTTTTGAATTTTTTTCTGAAATTTTTTTTGAAAAATTTTCTCTTTGAATTATTTTTTTTGATTTTTTCAAAAATTTTTTTTCAATTTTTTTTGAAATTTTTTTTTTGATTTTTTTTATATTTTTTTTAAAATTTTTTTTCAATTTTTTTTTGATTTTTTTTAAAAAAATTTTTAAATTTTTTTTTGAAATTTTTTTTTGTGAATTTTTTTTAAATTTTTTTTTCAATTTTTTTTTTGAAATTTTTTTTTTTATTTTTTTATCAATTTTTTTTTTAATTTTTTTTTATAATTTTTTTTGAAATTTTTTTTTTTGAATTTTTTTTTTGAATTTTTTTTGAAAAATTTTCTCTTTGAATTATTTTTTTTGATTTTTTTTAAATTTTTTTTTTCAATTTTTTTTTGAAATTTTTTTTTTTGATTTTTTTAAATTTTTTTTTTCAATTTTTTTTTGAAATTTTTTTTGTGAATTTTTTTGAATTTTTTTTTTGATTTTTTTATCAATTTTTTTTTAAATTTTTTTTTATAATTTTTTTTTTGAAAATTTTTTTTCGAATTTTTTTTTTAAATTTTTTTTGAAAAATTTTCTCTTTGAATTATTTTTTTTGATTTTTTTTAAAAATTTTTTTTTTAAATTTTTTTTCCAATTTTTTTTTGAAAAATTTTTTTTTCAATTTTTTTTAAATTTTTTTTTTGATTTTTTAAATTTTTTTTTAAATTTTTTTATGAAATTTTTTTTTTGATTTTTCAAAATGTTTTTTCAAAATTTTTCAATGAAATTTTTTTTTTGATTTTTTTTAAAAAAATTTTAAAATTTTTTTTTGAAATTTTTTTTTGTGAATTTTTTTTAATTTTTTTTTTCAATTTTTTTTTGATATTTTTTTTTTGATTTTTTTTCAATTTTTTTAAAAAAATTTTTTCAATTTTTTTTTTGAATATTTTTTTAAATTTTTTTTGAAAAATTTTCTCTTTGAATTACTTTTTTTGATTTTTTTTAATTTTTTTCTTCAATTTTTTTTTGAAATTTTTTTTTTGATTTTTTTTAAACTTTTTTAAAAAATTTTTTTTCAATTTTTTTTTTGATTTTTTAAAAAAAAATTTTTAAATTTTTTTTTGAATTTTTTTTTTGTGAATTTTTTTAAATTTTTTTTTTAATTTTTTTTTTGAAATTTTTTTTTTTGATTTTTTTATCAATTTTTTTTAAAATTTTTTTTTATAATTTTTTTTTGAAAATTTTTTTTTTGAATTTTTTTTGAAAAATTTTCTCTTTGAATTATTTTTTTTGATTTTTTTTAAATTTTTCTTTTCAATTTTTTTTTTGATTTTTTAAAAAATTTTTTTCAATTTTTTTTTGAAATTTTTTTTTGTGAATTTTTTTTATTTTTTTTTTCAATTTTTTTTGTATTTTTTTGTAATTTTTTCGAAATTTTTTTGAAATATTTTTTGTTTTTTTTTTGAAAATTTTTTTTATAAATTTTTTTTGAATTTTTTTGTAATTTTTTTTAATTTTTTTTTTTAATTTTTTTTCAATTTTTTTTTTGAAAATTTTTTTTTTAATTTTTTTTTTCAATTTTTTTTTGAAATTTTTTTTAAATTTTTTTATGAAATTTTTGTTTTGATTTTTTCAAAAAATTTTTTAAAATTTTTTTTGAAATTTTTTTTTGTGAATTTTTTTTAAATTGTTTTTTTTAATTTTTTTTCCAATTTTTTTTTTGATATTTTTTTTTTGATTTTTTTTCAATTTTTTTTTAAATTTTTTTTTCAATTTTTTTTTTGAAAATTTTTTTTGAAAAATTTTCTCTTTGAATAATTTTTTTAAATTTTTTTTAAATTTTTTTTTTCAATTTTTTTTTGAAATTTTTTTTTTGATTTTTTTTTAAATTATTTTTTAAATTTTTTTCAATTTTTTTTTGAAAATTTTTTTTTTGAATTTTTCTTTAAATTTTTTTTTTGAAAATTATTTTTTTGAATTTTTTTTTGAAATTTTTTTTTCAATTTTTTTTTTGAAAATTTTTTTTTGAATTTTTTTTTTCAATTTTTTTTTGAAAATTTTTTTAAATTTTTTTATGAAATTTTTGTTTTGAATTTTTCAAAAATTTTTTTTAAATTTTTTTTTGAAATTTTTTTTTGTGAATTTTTTTTAAATTGTTTTTTTTAAATTTTTTTTTTCAATTTTTTTTTGATATTTTTTTTTGATTTTTTTTCAATTTTTTTAAAATTTTTTTTTTCAATTTTTTTTTTTGAAAATTTTTTTTGAAAAATTTTCTCTTTGAATTATTTTTTTTTAATTTTTTTAAATTTTTTTTTCAATTTTTTTTTTGAAATTTTTTTTTTTGATTTTTTTTTTGAAATTTTTTTTTTTCGATTTTTTTTTGAAAATTTTTTTTAAAATTTTTTTTTTGAAATTTTTTTTTGAAAAATTTCCTTTTTGAAATTTTTTTTTCCGATTTTTTTTTAATTTTTTTTTTTCATTTTTTTTTGAATTTTTGTTTTGAATTTTTTTTTTGGAAAATTTTCTCATTGAAACTTTTTTTTGATTTTTTTAAAAATTTTTTTTGTAATTTTTTTCGAAATTTTTTTGAAATTTTTTTGTAGTTTTTTTTGAAAATTTTTCATCTGAAATTTTTTTTTTTTAATTTTTCTTTCGAAATTTTTTTTTGAATTTTTTTTTGTAAATTTTTTTTTGAAATTTTTTTTTTCGAATTTTTTTTTGAAATTTTTTTAATTTTTTTTTTGATTTTTTTTTTCAATTTTTTTTTGAAATTTTTTTTGTAATTTTTTTCGAAGTTTTTTTTTGAAAATTTTTCATCTGAAATTTTTTTTTTGAAATTTTTCTTTCGAAATTTTTTTGTAAATTTTTTTTTGAATTTTTTTTTGTAAATTTTTTTTTGAAATTTTTTTTTTTCGAATTTTTTTTTGAAATTTTTTTAAATTTTTTATTGATTTTTTTTTCAATTTTTTTTATGAAATTATTTTTTTGTGAATTTTTTTTAAAATTTTATTTTTTCAATTTTTTTTTTGAAAATTTTTTTAAATTTTTTTTTGATTTTTTTTTAAAATTTTTTTTTCAAGTTTTTTTTTGAAAATTTTTTTTTCGAATTTTTTTTGAATTTTTTTTAAAATTTTTTTTCCAATTTTTATTTTCAATTTTTTTTTTTGAAAATTTTTTAAAATTTTTCAATGGAATTTTTTTTTGATTTTTTTAAAAATTTTTTTTTGAAATTTTTTTTTGTGAATTTTTTTTAAATTTATTTTTTTCAATTTTTTTTTATATTTTTTTTGATTTTTTTTTCATTTTTTAAAATTTTTTTTTTTTTTTTTTGAAATTTTTTTTTTGAATTTTTTTCTGAAATTTTTTTTGAAAAATTTTCTCTTTGAATTATTTTTTTTGATTTTTTAAAATTTTTTTTTCAATTTTTTTTGAAATTTTCTTTTTGATTTTTTTAAAAAAATTTTTTTCAATTTTTTTTTCAATTTTTTTTTGATTTTAAAAAAAAAAATTTTAAATTTTTTTTTTGAAATTTTTTTTGTGATTTTTTTTTAAATTTTTTTTTCAATTTTTTTTTTTCAATTTTTTTTGAGATTTTTTTATCAATTTTTTTTTAAATTTTTTTTTATAATTTTTTTTTGAAATTTTTTTTTTTGAATTTTTTTTGAAAAATTTTCTCTTTGAATTATTTTTTTTGATTTTTTTTAAATTTTTTTTTTCAATTTTTTTTTGAAATTTTTTTTTTGATTTTTTTAAATTTTTTTTTTCAATTTTTTTTTGAATTTTTTTTTGTGAATTTTTTTGAATTTTTTTTTTGATTTTTTTATCAATTTTTTTTAAAATTTTTTTTTATAATTTTTTTTTTGAAAATTTTATTTCGAATTTTTTTTTTTAATTTTTTTTGAAAAATTTTCTCTTTGAATTATTTGTTTTGATTTTTTTTAATTTTTTTTTTCAATTTTTTTTTCGATTTCTTTTTTGAAATTTTTTTTTTGATTTTTTTAAAAATTTTTTTTCAATTTTTTTTTGAAATTTTTTTTGTGAATTTTTTAAAAAAAAATTTTTAAAATTTTTTTTCAATTTTTTTTTGAAATGTTTTTTCCGATTTTTTTTTAAATTTTTTAAATTTTTTTTTGAAATTTCAATTTTCAATTTTTTTTTGAATTTTTTTTGTAATTTTTTTAAAATTTTTTTTGTAATTTTTTTCGAAATTTTTTTTTGAAATATTTTTTATTTTTTTTTTGAAATTTTTTTTTCAATTTTTTTTTGAATTTATTTTTGTATTTTTTTTTTATTTTTTTTGTAATTTTTTCGAAATTTTTTTGAAATATTTTTTAGTTTTTTTTTGAAAATTTTTTATTTGAAATTTTTTTTGAAAAATTTTCTCTTTGAATTATTTTTTTTGATTTTTTTTAAAAAAATTTTTTTAAATTTTTTTTTCAATTTTTTTTTTGAAAAATTTTTTTTTTCAATTTTTTTTAAATTTTTTTTTTGATTTTTTAAATTTTTTTTAAATTCTTTTATGAAATTTTTTTTTTGATTTTTCAAAATGTTTTTTCAAAATTTTTCAATGAAATTTTTTTTTTGATTTTTTTAAAAAAAATTTTAAATTTTTTTTTTGAATTTTTTTTTGTGAATTTTTTTTAATTTTTTTTTTTCAATTTTTTTTTGATATTTTTTTTTTGATTTTTTTTCAATTTTTTCAAAAATTTTTTTTCAATTTTTTTTTTGAAATTTTTTTTTTGAATATTTTTTTGAAATTTTTTTTGAAAAATTTTCTCTTTGAATTATTTTTTTTGATTTTTTAAAATTTTTTTTTCAATTTTTTTTTGAAATTTTTTTTTTGATTTTTTTTTTTAATTTTTTTAAAAATTTTTTTTTCAATTTTTTTTTTGATTTTTAAAAAAAAAAATTTTAAATTTTTTTTTGAAATTTTTTTTTGTGAATTTTTTTCAAATTTTTTTTTTAATTTTTTTTTTGAAATTTTTTTTTTTGATTTTTTTATCAATTTTTTTTAAAATTTTTTTTTATAATTTTTTTTTTGAAAATTTTTTTTTTGAATTTTTTTTTTGAATTTTTTTTGAAAAATTTTCTCTTTGAATTATTTTTTTTGATTTTTTTAAAATTTTTCTTTTCAATTTTTTTTTGAAATTTTTTTTTTGAATTTTTTTAAAAAATTTATTCAATTTTTTTTTGAAATTTTTTTTTGTGAATTTCTTTCAATTTTTTTTTGTATTTTTTTTAAAAAATTTTTTTTGTAATTTTTTCGAAATTTTTTTGAAATATTTTTTGTTTTTTTTTTGAAAATTTTTTATTTGAAATTTTTTTTGAAAAATTTTCTTTTTTTTGATTTTTTTTAAATTTTTTTTTTAAATTTTTTTTGAAATTTTTTATTTTGATTTTTTTAAAAAAATTTTTTAAAACTATTTTTTCAATTTTTTTTTTGAAAAATTTTTTTTTTAATTTTTTTTAAATTTTTTTTTTGATTTTTTCAAATTTTTTCTTTAATTTTTTTATGAAATTTTTCTTTTGATTTTTTAAAATGTTTTTTCAAAAATTTTTTTTGAAATTTTTTTTGTGAATTTTTTTAAATTTTTTTTTAAATTCTTTTTTTGAATTTTTTTTTTTGAATTTTTTTTTGAATTTTTTTTTCGAATTTTTTTTTGAATTTTTTTAAAAAAATTTTTTGAATTTTTTTTTTCAATTTTTTTTTGAAAATTTTTTTAAAATTTTTTTATGAATTTTTTTTTATTTTTTCAAAATTTTTTTTAAAATTTTTTTTTGAAATTTTTTTTTGTGAATTTTTTTAAAATTTTTTTTTAAATTTTTTTTTGAAATTTTTTTTTTTTGATTTTTTTTTCAATTTTTTTTAAATTTTTTTTTAAATTTTTTTTTCAATTTTTTTTTGGATTTTTTTTTGAAATTTATTTTTTTCTCAATTTTTTTTTATTTTTTTTTAAATTTTTTTTTTGAAATTTTTTTTTTTATTTTTTTTTTGAATTTTTTTTGGAAATTTTTTTTTTGATTATTTTTTCAATTTTTTTTTTAATTTTTTTTCAATGTTTTTTTTGAAATTTTTTTTTTGAATTTTTTTTAAATTTTTTTTTTGATTTTTTTTAAAAAATTTTTTAAATTTTTTTTTAAAAAAATTTTTTTTTGAAATTTTTTTTTGTGAATTTTTTTAAAAATTTTTTTTGAAAATTTTTTTTTTGATTTTTTTTTGAAATTTTTTTCGAAATTTTTTTTTTCGATTTTTTTTTGAATTTTTTTTGAATTTTTTTTTGAAAATTTTTTTTATAAATTTTTTTTTGAATTTTTTTTGATTTAAAAAAAAAAATTTAAATTTTTTTTTTAATTTTTTTTTCAATTTTTTTTTTGAATTTTTTTTTTTGATTTTTTTTTTCAATTTTTTTAAAATTTTTTTTAAAATTTTTTTTTTGAAAATTTTTGTTTGAATTTTTTTTAAATTTTTTTTTTGATTTTTTTTAAATTTTTTTTTGAAATTTTTTTTGTGAATTTTTTTTTAAATTTTTTTTGAAATTTTTTTTTTGATTTTTTTTGAAATTTTTTTCGAAATTTTTTTTTTCGATTTTTTTTTTATTTTTTTTGAATTTTTTTTTTGAAAATTTTTTTATAAATTTTTTTTGAATTTTTTTGTAATTTTTTTTAATTTTTTTTTTTTTTATTTTTTTTCAATTTTTTTTTTGAAAATTTTTGTTTGAATTTTTTTTAAATTTTTTTTTTTGATTTTTTTAAAAATTTTTTTTAAATTTTTTTTTGAAATTTTTTTTTGTGAATTTTTTTTAAAATTTTTTTTTTGATTTTTTTTGAAATTTTTTTCGAAATTTTTTTTTTTCGATTTTTTTTTTAATTTTTTTTGAATTTTTTTTTTTGAAATTTTTTTTTATAAATTTTTTTTGAATTTTTTTGTAATTTTTTTTTTTAATTTTTTTTCAATTTTTTTTTTGAATTTTTTTTTTTTTTGAAAATTTTTTTAAATTTTTTTATGAAATTTTTGTTTTGATTTTTTCAAAAAATTTTTTAAAATTTTTTTTTTAAATTTTTTTTTGTGAATTTTTTTTAAATTGTTTTTTTTTTTTTTTTTTTTTTTCAATTTTTTTTTGATATTTTTTTTTGATTTTTTTTCATTTTTTTTAATATTTTTTTTTTCAATTTTTTTTTTGAAAATTTTTTTTGAAAAATTTTTTTTTGAAAATTTTTTTTGAAAAATTATCTCTTTGAATAATTTTTTTTAATTTTTTTTAAATTTTTTTTTTCAATTTTTTTTTTAAATTTTTTTTTTGATTTTTTTTAAAATTATTTTTTAAATTTTTTTTCAATTTTTTTTTGAAAAAATTTTTTTTGAATTTTTCTTTAAATTTTTTAAATTTTTTTAAATTTTTTTTTTGATTTTTTTTTGTGAATTTTTTTTAAAATTTTTTTTTTGAAATTTTTTTAAATTTTTTTTTGATTTTTTTTTTTTATGAAATAATTTTTTTGTGAATTTTTTTTAAATTTTTTTTTTCAATTTTTTTTTTGAAAATTCTTTTAAATTTTTTTTGATGATTTTTTTTAAAATTTTTTTTTCAATTTTTTTGTTGAAAATTTTTTTTTTGAATTTTTTTTTGAAATTTTTTTTGAAATTTTTTTTTCGATTTTTTTTTTGAATTTTTTTTTTAAATTTTTTTTTGAATTTTTTTTTTCAATTTTTTTTTGAAAATTTTTTAAAATTTTTCAATGAAATTTTTTTTTTGATTTTTTTAAATTTTTTTCAAAATTTTTTTTGAAATTTTTTTTTGTGAATTTTTTTTAAAATTTTTTTTGAAAATTTTTTTTTTGATTTTTTTTTGAAATTTTTTTCGAAATTTTTTTTTTCGATTTTTTTTAAATTTTTTTTTGAATTTTTTTTTTTGAAATTTTTTTTATAAATTTTTTTTGTATTTTTTTTAAATTTTTTTTTTCAATTTTTTTTTTGAAAATTTTTTTTTAATTTTTTTTTTCAATTTTTTTTGAAAATTTTTTTAAATTTTTTTATGAAATTTTTGTTTTGAATTTTTCAAAAATTTTTTTTAAATTTTTTTTTGAAATTTTTTTTTGTGAATTTTTTTTAAATTGTTTTATTTTTAATTTTTTTTTGATATTTTTTTTTGATTTTTTTTCAATTTTTTTAAATTTTTTTTTTCAATTTTTTTTTTGAAAATTTTTTTTTTCAATTTTTTTTTTGAAAATTTTTTTTGAAACATTTTCTCTTTGAATTATTTTCTTTAAATTTTTTTAAATTTTTTTTTCAATTTTTTTTTTGAAATTTTTTTTTTGATTTTTTTTTTTAATTTTTTTTTTTCGATTTTTTTTTGAAAATTTTTTTTAAAATTTTTTTTTTTGATTTTTTTTTTGAAAAATTTCCTTTTTGAAATTTTTTTTTCCTTTTTTTTTTTTTATTTTTTTTTTCAATTTTTTTTTTGAATTTTTGTTTTGAATTTTTTTTTTTGGAAAATTTTCTCTTTGAAACTTTTTTTTGATTTTTTTAAAAATTTTTTTTGTAATTTTTTTCGAAATTTTTTTGAAATTTTTTTGTAGTTTTTTTTTGAAAATTTTTCATCTGAAATTTTTTTTTTTAAATTTTTCTTTCGAAATTTTTTTTTGAATTTTTTTTTGTAAACATTTTTTTTAAATTTTTTTTTCGAATTTTTTTTTGAAATTTTTTTAATTTTTTTTTTGATTTTTTTTTTAATTTTTTTATGAAATTATTTTTTTGTGAATTTTTTTTAAAATTTTTTTTTCAATTTTTTTTTGAAAATTTTTTAGAAATTTTTTTGATTTTTAAAAAAAAATTTTTTCTCAATATTTTTTTGAAAATTTTTTTTTTTAATTTTTTTTTGAAATTTTTTTTGAAATTTTTTTTTTCGAATTTTTTTTTGAATTTTTTTTAAAATTTTTTTTTGAATTTTTTTCACAATTTTTTTTTATAAAATTTTTTAAAATTTTTCAATGAAATTTTTTTTTTGATTTTTTTAAAAAAAATTTTAAAATTTTTTTTTGAAATTTTTTTTTAATTATTTTTTTTCAATTTTTTTTTTCATATTTTTTTTTTGATTTTTTTTCAATTTTTTTTTCAATATTTTTTTTGAAAATTTTTTTTTTGAATATTTTTTTGAAATTTTTTTTGAAAAATTTTCTCTTTGAATTATTTTTTTAAATTTTTTTTAAATTTTTTTTTTCAATTTTTTTTGAACTTTTTTTTTTATTTTTTTTAAATTTTTTTTTTTAAATTTTTTTTTCAATTTTTTTTTGATTTTTTAAAAAAAAAATTTTAAATTTTTTTTTGAAATTTTTTTATTTGAATTTTTTTTAAATTTCTTTTTCAATTTTTTTTTTGAAATTTTTTTTTTATTTTTTTTATCAATTTTTTTTTAAATTTTTTTTTATAATTTTTTTTTTTGAAAATTTTTTTTTTGAATTTTTTTTTTGAATTTTTTTTGAAAAATTTTCTCTTTGAATAATTTTTTTTGATTTTTTTAAAAATTTTTTTTTCAATTTTTTTTTGAAATTTTTTTTGTAATTTTTTTCGAAATTTTTTTGAAATTTTTTTGAAGTTTTTTTTTGAAAATTTTTCATCTGAAATTTTTTTTTTGAAATTTTTCTTTCGAAATTTTTTTGTAAATTTTTTTTGAATTTTTTTTTGTAAATTTTTTTTTGAAATTTTTTTTTTCGAATTTTTTTTTGAAATTTTTTTAAATTTTTTTTTGATTTTTTTTTAAATTTTTTCTGAAATTATTTTTTTGTGAATTTTTTTTAAAATTTTTTTTTTCAATTTTTTTTTTGAAATTTTTTTAAAATTTTTTTTTGATTTTTTTTTTAAATTTTTTTTTCAATTTTTTTTTTGAAATTTTTTTTTTCGAATTTTTTTTTGAATTTTTTTTTAATTTTTTTTTTGAATTTTTTTTTCAATTTTTTTTTTGAAAATTTTTTAAAATTTTTCAATGAAATTTTTTTTTGATTTTTTTAAAAAATTTTTTTGAAATTTTTTTTTGGGAATTTTTTTTAAATTTATTTTTTTCAATTTTTTTTTTATTTTTTTTTTGATTTTTTTTCATTTTTTTTAAATTTTTTTTTCAATTTTTTTTTTGAAATTTTTTTTTTGAATTTTTTTCTGAAATTTTTTTTGAAAAATTTTCTCTTTGAATTATTTTTTTTGATTTTTTTAAAAATTTTTTTTCAATTTTTTTTGAAATTTTCTTTTTGATTTTTTTTATATTTTTTTTAAAATTTTTTTTCAATTTTTTTTTTATTTTTTTTTAAAAAATTTTTAAATTTTTTTTTGAAATTTTTTTTTGTGAATTTTTTTTAAATTTTTTTTTCAATTTTTTTTTTGAAATTTTTTTTTTTATTTTTTTATCAATTTTTTTTTTAATTTTTTTTTATAATTTTTTTTTGAAATTTTTTTTTTTGAATTTTTTTTTTGAATTTTTT
The DNA here is from genome assembly GCA_944452925.2 of Chrysolina oricalcia. Taxonomy (NCBI): domain Eukaryota; kingdom Metazoa; phylum Arthropoda; class Insecta; order Coleoptera; family Chrysomelidae; genus Chrysolina; species Chrysolina oricalcia. The sequence continues at coordinate 26,876,447 of OX101813.2, read as the reverse complement.
TTGAAAAATTTTCTCTTTGAATTATTTTTTTTGATTTTTTTTAAATTTTTTTTTGAAATTTTTTTTTTTGATTTTTTTAAATTTTTTTTTTCAATTTTTTTTTGAAATTTTTTTTGTGAATTTTTTTGAATTTTTTTTTTGATTTTTTTATCAATTTTTTTTTAAATTTTTTTTTATAATTTTTTTTTTGAAAATTTTTTTTCGAATTTTTTTTTTTAATTTTTTTTGAAAAATTTTCTCTTTGAATTATTTGTTTTGATTTTTTTTAATTTTTTTTTTCGATTTTTTTTTGAAATCTTTATTTTGATTTTTTTAAAAATTTTTTTTCAATTTTTTTTTGAAATTCTTTTTGTGAATTTTTTAAAAAAAAATTTTTAAAATTTTTTTTTTTAATGTTTTTTCCGATTTTTTTTTTAATTTTTTTAATTTTTTTTTGAAATTTCAATTTTCAATTTTTTTTGAATTTTTTTTGTAATTTTTTTAAAATTTTTTTTGTAATTTTTTTCGAAATTTTTTTTGAAATATTTTTTATTTTTTTTTTGTATTTTTTTTTAAATTTTTTTTTGTAATTTTTTCGAAATTTTTTTGAAATATTTTTTAGTTTTTTTTTGAAAATTTTTTATTTGAAATTTTTTTTGAAAAATTTTCTCTTTGAATTATTTTTTTTGATTTTTTTTAAAAATTTTTTTTTTAAATTTTTTTTCCAATTTTTTTTTGAAAAATTTTTTTTTCAATTTTTTTTAAATTTTTTTTTTGATTTTTTTAATTTTTTTTTAAATTTTTTTATGAAATTTTTTTTTTGATTTTTCAAAATGTTTTTTCAAAATTTTTCAATCAAATTTTTTTTTTGATTTTTTTAAAAAAAATTTTAAAATTTTTTTTTGAAATTTTTTTTTGTGAATTTTTTTTAATTTTTTTTTTCAATTTTTTTTTGATATTTTTTTTTTGATTTTTTTTCATTTTTTTTAAAAAAATTTTTTCAATTTTTTTTTTGAATATTTTTTTTAATTTTTTTTGAAAAATTTTCTCTTTGAATTCCTTTTTTTGATTTTTTTTTATTTTTTTTTTCTATTTTTTTTTGAAATTTTTTTTTTGATTTTTTTTAAACTTTTTTAAAATTTTTTTTTTCAATTTTTTTTTTGATTTTTTAAAAAAAAATTTTTAAATTTTTTTTTGAATTTTTTTTTTGTGAATTTTTTTTAAATTTTTTTTTTAATTTTTTTTTTTGAAATTTTTTTTTTTGATTTTTTTATCAATTTTTTTTAAAATTTTTTTTTATAATTTTTTTTTGAAAATTTTTTTTTTGAATTTTTTTTGAAAAATTTTCTCTTTGAATTATTTTTTTTGATTTTTTTTAAATTTTTCTTTTCAATTTTTTTTTTGATTTTTTAAAAAATTTTTTTCAATTTTTTTTTGAAATTTTTTTTTGTGAATTTTTTTTATTTTTTTTTTCAATTTTTTTTGTATTTTTTTGTAATTTTTTCGAAATTTTTTTGAAATATTTTTTGTTTTTTTTTTTGAAAATTTTTTTTATAAATTTTTTTTGAATTTTTTTGTAATTTTTTTTAATTTTTTTTTTTAATTTTTTTTCAATTTTTTTTTTGAAAATTTTTTTTTAAATTTTTTTTTTCAATTTTTTTTTGAATTTTTTTTAAAATTTTTTTATGAAATTTTTGTTTTGATTTTTTCAAAAAATTTTTTAAAATTTTTTTTGAAATTTTTTTTTGTGAATTTTTTTTAAATTGTTTTTTTTAATTTTTTTTCCAATTTTTTTTTTGATATTTTTTTTTTGATTTTTTTTCAATTTTTTTTTAAATTTTTTTTCAATTTTTTTTTTGAAAATTTTTTTTGAAAAATTTTCTCTTTGAATAATTTTTTTGAATTTTTTTTCAATTTTTTTTTTCAATTTTTTTTTGAAATTTTTTTTTTGATTTTTTTTAAAATTATTTTTTAAATTTTTTTCAATTTTTTTTTGAAAAAATTTTTTTTGAATTTTTCTTTAAATTTTTTTAATTTTTTTAAATTTTTTTTTCGATTTTTTTTTTGAAAATTTTTTTTTTGAATTTTTTTTGAAATTTTTTTTGAAATTTTTTTTTCGAATTTTTTTTTGAATTTTTTTTTAAATTTTTTTTTTGAATTTTTTTTTTGAAAATTTTTTAAAATTTTTCAATGAAAATTTTTTTTGATTTTTTAAAATTTTTTTTAAAATTTTTTTTGAAATTTTTTTTTGTGAATTTTTTTAAAAATTTTTTTCGAAATTTTTTTTTTCGATTTTTTTTTTAATTTTTTTTGAATTTTTTTTTTGAAAATTTTTTTTATAAATTTTTTTTGAATTTTTTTTGTATTTTTTTTAAATTTTTTTTTCAATTTTTTTTTTGAAAATTTTTTTTTTGAATTTTTTTTTTCAATTTTTTTTTGAAAATTTTTTAAAATTTTTTTATGAAATTTTTGTTTTGAATTTTTCAAAATTTTTTTTTAAATTTTTTCTTGAAATTTTTTTTTGTGAATTTTTTTTAAATTGTTTTTTTTTAAATTTTTTTTTTCAATTTTTTTTTGATTTTTTTTCAATTTTTTTAAAATTTTTTTTTTCAATTTTTATTTTGAAAATTTTTTTTGAAAAATTTTCTCTTTGAATTATTTTTTTTTAATTTTTTTAATTTTTTTAAATTTTTTTTTTGATTTTTTTTTGAATTTTTTTTAAAAATTTTTTTTTGAAATTTTTTTAAATTTTTTTTTGATTTTTTTTTATGAAATTATTTTTTTGTGAATTTTTTTTTAAATTTTTTTTTTTAAATTCTTTTAAATTTTTTTTTGATTTTTTTTTGTAAATTTTTTTTTGAAATTTTTTTTTTGAATTTTTTTTTGAATTTTTTTTGAAAAATTTTCTCTTTGAATTATTTTTTTTTATTTTTTTAAAATTTTTTTTTCAATTTTTTTTTGAAATTTTTTTTTAGATTTTTTTAAAAAATTTTTTTCAATTTTTTTTTGAAATTTTTTTTGTGAATTTTTTTGAATTTTTTTTTTGATTTTTTTATCAATTTTTTTTTAAATTTTTTTTTATAATTTTTTTTTTGAAAATTTTTTTTCGAATTTTTTTTTTAAATTTTTTTTGAAAAATTTTCTCTTTGAATTATTTGTTTTGATTTTTTTTTGAATTTTTTTTTTCAATTTTTTTTTGAAAATTTTTTTAAATTTTTTTATGAAATTTTTGTTTTGATTTTTTAAAATTTTTTTTTAAATTTTTTTTTGAAATTTTTTTTGTGAATTTTTTTTAAAATTTTTTTTGAAAATTTTTTTTTGGATTTTTTTTTTGAAATTTTTTTCGAAATTTTTTTTTTCGATTTTTTTTTAAATTTTTTTTGAATTTTTTTTTTGAAAATTTTTTTTATAAATTTTTTTTGAATTTTTTTTGTATTTTTTTTTAAATTTTTTTTTCAATTTTTTTTTTGAAAATTTTTTTTTTGAATTTTTTTTTTCAATTTTTTTTGAAAATTTTTTTAAATTTTTTTATGAAATTTTTGTTTTGAATTTTTCAAAAATTTTTATTAAATTTTTTTTTGAAATTTTTTTTTGTGAATTTTTTTTAAATTGTTTTTTTTTTTTTTTTTGATATTTTTTTTTGATTTTTTTTCAATTTTTTTAAAATTTTTTTTTTCAATTTTTTTTTTGAAAATTTTTTTTGAAAAATTTTCTCTTTGAATTATTTTTTTTAAATTTTTTTAAATTTTCTTTTTAATTTTTTTTTCAATTTTTTTTTGAAATTTTTTTTTTGATTTTTTTTTTGAAATTTTTTTTTTCGATTTTTTTTTGAAAATTTTTTTTAAAATTTTTTTTTTGAAATTTCTTTTTGAAAAATTTCCTTTTTGAAATTTTTTTTTCTGATTTTTTTTTAAATTTTTTTTTTCAATTTTTTTTTTGAATTTTTGTTTTGAATTTTTTTTTTTGGAAAATTTTCTCTTTGAAACTTTTTTTTGATTTTTTTAAAAAATTTTTTTGTAATTTTTTTCGAAATTTTTTAAAAATTTTTTTGAAGTTTTTTTTTGAAAATTTTTCATCTGAAATTTTTTTTTTGAAATTTTTCTTTCGAAATTTTTTTTTGAATTTTTTTTTGTAAATTTTTTTTTGAAATTTTTTTTTCGAATTTTTTTTTGAAATTTTTTTAATTTTTTTTGTTTTTTTTTAAAAAATTTTTTATGAAATTATTTTTTTGTGAATTTTTTTTAAAATTTTTTTTTCAATTTTTTTTTGAAAATTTTTTAAAATTTTTTTTTGATTTTTTTTAAAAATTTTTTCCTCAATTTTTTTTTTGAAAATTTTTTTTTTGAATTTTTTTTTGAAATTTTCTTTGAAATTTTTTTTTTCGAATTTTTTTTTGAATTTTTTTTTTTAAATTTTTTTTTGAATTTTTTTCACAATTTTTTTTTTGAAATTTTTTTAAATTTTTTCAATGAAATTTTTTTCTTGATTTTTTTTTAAATTTTTTAAAAATTTTTTTTGAAATTTTTTTTTGTGAATTTTTTTTAAATTGTTTTTTTTAAATTTTTTTTTCAATTTTTTTTTGATATTTTTTTTTTGATTTTTTTTCAATTTTTTTTAAAAATTTTTTTTCAATTTTTTTTTTGAAAATTTTTTTTGAAAAATTTTCTCATTGAATAATTTTTTTAAATTTTTTTTAATTTTTTTTTTCAATTTTTTTGAAATTTTTTTTTTGATTTTTTTTAAAATTATTTTTTAAATTTTTTTTCAATTTTTTTTTGAAAAATTTTTTTTTGAATTTTTCTTTAAATTTTTTTAATTTTTTTAAATTTTTTTTTTGATTTTTTTTTTGAATTTTTTTTAAAATTTTTTTTTTGAAATTTTTTTAAATTTTTTTTTGATTTTTTTTTTTTATGAAATTATTTTTTTGTGAATTTTTTTTTAAATTTTTTTTTTGAAAATTCTTTTAAATTTTTTTTTGATTTTTTTTTTCAATTTTTTTTTTGAAATTTTTTTTTTGATTTTTTTATCAATTTTTTTTTTAATTTTTTTTTATAATTTTTTTTTGAAATTTTTTTTTTTGAATTTTTTTTGAAAAATTTTCTCTTTGAATTATTTTTTTTGATTTTTTTTAAATTTTTTTTTTCAATTTTTTTTTGAAATTTTTTTTTTGATTTTTTTAAATTTTTTTTTTCAATTTTTTTTTGAATTTTTTTTTGTGAATTTTTTTGAATTTTTTTTTTGATTTTTTTATCAATTTTTTTTAAAATTTTTTTTTATAATTTTTTTTTTGAAAATTTTATTTCGAATTTTTTTTTTAATTTTTTTTGAAAAATTTTCTCTTTGAATCATTTGTTTTGATTTTTTTAAATTTTTTTTTTCAATTTTTTTTTCGATTTCTTTTTTGAAATTTTTTTTTTGATTTTTTTAAAAATTGTTTTTCAATTTTTTTTTGAAATTTTTTTTGTGAATTTTTTAAAAAAAAATTTTTAAAATTTTTTTTTCAATTTTTTTTTGAAATGTTTTTTCCGATTTTTTTTTAAATTTTTTAAATTTTTTTTTGAAATTTCAATTTTCAATTTTTTTTTGAATTTTTTTTGTAATTTTTTTAAAATTTTTTTTGTAATTTTTTTCGAAATTTTTTTTTGAAATATTTTTTATTTTTTTTTTGAAATTTTTTTTTCAATTTTTTTTTGAATTTATTTTTGTATTTTTTTTTTATTTTTTTTTGTAATTTTTTCGAAATTTTTTTGAAATATTTTTTAGTTTTTTTTTGAAAATTTTTTATTTGAAATTTTTTTTGAAAAATTTTCTCTTTGAATTATTTTTTTTGATTTTTTTTAAAAAAATTTTTTTAAATTTTTTTTTCAATTTTTTTTTTGAAAAATTTTTTTTTTCAATTTTTTTTAAATTTTTTTTTTGATTTTTCAAATTTTTTTTAAATTCTTTTATGAAATTTTTTTTTTGATTTTTCAAAATGTTTTTTCAAAATTTTTCAATGAAATTTTTTTTTTGATTTTTTTAAAAAAAATTTTAAATTTTTTTTTTGAATTTTTTTTTGTGAATTTTTTTTAATTTTTTTTTTTCAATTTTTTTTTGATATTTTTTTTTTGATTTTTTTTCAATTTTTTCAAAAATTTTTTTTCAATTTTTTTTTTGAAATTTTTTTTTTGAATATTTTTTTGAAATTTTTTTTGAAAAATTTTCTCTTTGAATTATTTTTTTTGATTTTTTAAAATTTTTTTTTCAATTTTTTTTTGAAATTTTTTTTTTGATTTTTTTTTTAAATTTTTTTAAAAATTTTTTTTTCAATTTTTTTTTTGATTTTTTAAAAAAAAAATTTTAAATTTTTTTTTGAAATTTTTTTTTGTGAATTTTTTTCAAATTTTTTTTTAAATTTTTTTTTTGAAATTTTTTTTTTTGATTTTTTAATCAATTTTTTTTAAAATTTTTTTTTATAATTTTTTTTTTGAAAATTTTTTTTTTGAATTTTTTTTTTGAATTTTTTTTGAAAAATTTTCTCTTTGAATTATTTTTTTTGATTTTTTTTAAATTTTTCTTTTCAATTTTTTTTTGAAATTTTTTTTTTGATTTTTTTTAAAAAATTTATTCAATTTTTTTTTGAAATTTTTTTTTGTGAATTTCTTTCAATTTTTTTTTGTATTTTTTTTAAAAATTTTTTTTTGTAATTTTTTCGAAATTTTTTTGAAATATTTTTTGGTTTTTTTTTGAAAATTTTTTATTTGAAATTTTTTTTGAAAAATTTTCTTTTTTTTGATTTTTTTTAAATTTTTTTTTTAAATTTTTTTTGAAATTTTTTATTTTGATTTTTTTAAAAAAAATTTTTTTAAACTATTTTTTCAATTTTTTTTTTGAAAAATTTTTTTTTCAATTTTTTTTAAATTTTTTTTTTGATTTTTTCAAATTTTTTCTTTAATTTTTTTATGAAATTTTTCTTTTGATTTTTTAAAATGTTTTTTCAAAAATTTTTTTTGAAATTTTTTTTGTGAATTTTTTTAAATTTTTTTTTTAAATTCTTTTTTTGAATTTTTTTTTGAATTTTTTTTTGAATTTTTTTTTCGAATTTTTTTTTGAATTTTTTTAAAAAAATTTTTTGAATTTTTTTTTTCAATTTTTTTTTGAAAATTTTTTTAAAATTTTTTTATGAATTTTTTTTTATTTTTTCAAAATTTTTTTATGAATTTTTTTTTATTTTTTCAAAATTTTTTTTAAAATTTTTTTTTGAAATTTTTTTTTGTGAATTTTTTTAAAATTTTTTTTTCAATTTTTTTTTGAAATTTTTTTTTTTTGATTTTTTTTTCAATTTTTTTTAAATTTTTTTTAAAATTTTTTTTTCAATTTTTTTTTGGATTTTTTTTTGAAATTTATTTTTTTCTCAATTTTTTTTTATTTTTTTTTAAATTTTTTTTTTGAAATTTTTTTTTTTTATTTATTTTTTGAATTTTTTTTGGAAATTTTTTTTTTGATTATTTTTTAAATTTTTTTTTAAATTTTTTTTCAATGTTTTTTTTGAAATTTTTTTTTTGAATTTTTTTTAAATTTTTTTTTTTTTTTTTTTTTAAAATTTTTTAAATTTTTTTTAAAAAAAATTTTTTTTTGAAATTTTTTTTTGTGAATTTTTTTAAAAATTTTTTTTGAAAATTTTTTTTTTGATTTTTTTTTGTGAATTTTTTTAAAAATTTTTTTTGAAAATTTTTTTTTTGATTTTTTTTTGAAATTTTTTTCGAAATTTTTTTTTTCGATTTTTTTTTGAATTTTTTTTGAATTTTTTTTTGAAAATTTTTTTTATAAATTTTTTTTTGAATTTTTTTTGATTTAAAAAAAAAAAATTTAAATTTTTTTTTTAATTTTTTTTTTCAATTTTTTTTTTGAATTTTTTTTTTTGATTTTTTTTTTCAATTTTTTTAAAATTTTTTTAAAAATTTTTTTTTTGAAAATTTTTGTTTGAATTTTTTTTAAATTTTTTTTTTGATTTTTTTTAAATTTTTTTTTGAAATTTTTTTTTGTGAATTTTTTTTTAAATTTTTTTTGAAATTTTTTTTTTGATTTTTTTTGAAATTTTTTTCGAAATTTTTTTTTTCGATTTTTTTTTTATTTTTTTTGAATTTTTTTTTTGAAAATTTTTTTGAAAATTTTTTTTGAATTTTTTTGTAATTTTTTTTAATTTTTTTTTTTAATTTTTTTTCAATTTTTTTTTTGAAAATTTTTGTTTGAATTTTTTTTAAATTTTTTTTTTTGATTTTTTTAAAAATTTTTTTTAAATTTTTTTTTGAAATTTTTTTTTGTGAATTTTTTTTAAAATTTTTTTTGAAATTTTTTTTTTGATTTTTTTTGAAATTTTTTTCGAAATTTTTTTTTTTCGATTTTTTTTTTAATTTTTTTTGAATTTTTTTTTTTGAAATTTTTTTTTATAATTTTTTTTTGAATTTTTTTGTAATTTTTTTTTTTTAATTTTTTTTCAATTTTTTTTTTGAATTTTTTTTTTTTTTGAAAATTTTTTTAAATTTTTTTATGAAATTTTTGTTTTGATTTTTTCAAAAAAATTTTTAAAATTTTTTTTTTAAATTTTTTTTTGTGAATTTTTTTTAAATTGTTTTTTTTTAATTTTTTTTTTTCAATTTTTTTTGATATTTTTTTTTGATTTTTTTTCAATTTTTTTAATATTTTTTTTTTCAATTTTTTTTTTGAAAATTTTTTTTGAAAAATTTTTTTTTGAAAATTTTTTTTGAAAAATTATCTCTTTGAATAATTTTTTAAAATTTTTTTTAAATTTTTTTTTTCAATTTTTTTTTTAAATTTTTTTTTTGATTTTTTTTAAAATTATTTTTTAAATTTTTTTTCAATTTTTTTTTTTAAAAATTTTTTTTGAATTTTTCTTTAAATTTTTTTAATTTTTTTAAATTTTTTTTTTGATTTTTTTTTGTGAATTTTTTTTTAAATTTTTTTTTTTGAAATTTTTTTAAATTTTTTTTTGATTTTTTTTTTTTTTATGAAATTATTTTTTTGTGAATTTTTTTAAAATTTTTTTTTTGAAAATTCTTTTAAATTTTTTTTTGATTTTTTTTAAAATTTTTTTTTCAATTTTTTTTTTGAAAATTTTTTTTTTGAATTTTTTTTTGAAATTTTTTTTGAAATTTTTTTTTCGAATTTTTTTTTGAATTTTTTTTTTAAATTTTTTTTTGAATTTTTTTTTTCAATTTTTTTTTTGAAAATTTTTCAAAATTTTTCAATGAAATTTTTTTTTTGATTTTTTTAAATTTTTTTTTAAATTTTTTTTGAAATTTTTTTTTGTGAATTTTTTTTAAAATTTTTTTTGAAAATTTTTTTTTTGATTTTTTTTTGAAATTTTTTTCGAAATTTTTTTTTTCGATTTTTTTTAAATTTTTTTTTGAATTTTTTTTTTGAAAATTTTTTTTATAAATTTTTTTTGTATTTTTTTTTAATTTTTTTTTTCAATTTTTTTTTTGAAAATTTTTTTTTGAATTTTTTTTTTCAATTTTTTTTTGAAAATTTTTTTAAATTTTTTTATGAAATTTTTGTTTTGAATTTTTCAAAAATTTTTTTTAAATTTTTTTTTGAAATTTTTTTTTGTGAATTTTTTTTAAATTGTTTTATTTTTAATTTTTTTTTGATATTTTTTTTTGATTTTTTTTCAATTTTTTTAAATTTTTTTTTTCAATTTTTTTTTTGAAAATTTTTTTTTTCAATTTTTTTTTTGAAAAATTTTTTTGAAACATTTTCTCTTTGAATTATTTTCTTTAAATTTTTTTAAATTTTTTTTTCAATTTTTTTTTTGAAATTTTTTTTTTGATTTTTTTTTTAATTTTTTTTTTTCGATTTTTTTTTGAAAATTTTTTTTAAAATTTTTTTTTTGATTTTTTTTTTGAAAAATTTCCTTTTTGAAATTTTTTTTTCCTTTTTTTTTTTTTATTTTTTTTTTCAATTTTTTTTTTGAATTTTTGTTTTGAATTTTTTTTTTTGGAAAATTTTCTCTTTGAAACTTTTTTTTGATTTTTTTAAAAATTTTTTTTGTAATTTTTTTCGAAATTTTTTTGAAATTTTTTTGTAGTTTTTTTTTGAAAATTTTTCATCTGAAATTTTTTTTTTTAAATTTTTCTTTCGAAATTTTTTTTTGATTTTTTTTTTGTAAACATTTTTTTTAAATTTTTTTTTCGAATTTTTTTTTGAAATTTTTTTAATTTTTTTTTTTATTTTTTTTTTTAATTTTTTTATGAAATTATTTTTTTGTGAATTTTTTTTTAAATTTTTTTTTCAATTTTTTTTTGAAAATTTTTTAGAAATTTTTTTGATTTTTTTAAAAAAAATTTTTCTCAATATTTTTTTGAAAATTTTTTTTTTAATTTTTTTTTGAAATTTTTTTTGAAATTTTTTTTTTCGAATTTTTTTTTGAATTTTTTTTAAAATTTTTTTTTGAATTTTTTTCGCAATTTTTTTTTATAAAATTTTTTAAAATTTTTCAATGAAATTTTTTTTTTGATTTTTTTAAAAAAAATTTTAAAATTTTTTTTTGAAATTTTTTTTTAATTATTTTTTTTCAATTTTTTTTTCCATATTTTTTTTTTATTTTTTTTCAATTTTTTTTTCAATTTTTTTTTGAAAATTTTTTTTTTGAATATTTTTTTGAAATTTTTTTTGAAAAATTTTCTCTTTGAATTATTTTTTTTAATTTTTTTTCAATTTTTTTTTGAAATTTTTTTTTGTGAATTTTTTTTATTTTTTTTTTCAATTTTTTCTGTATTTTTTTGTAATTTTTTTCGAAATTTTTTTGAAATTTTTTTGTAGTTTTTTTTTGAAATTTTTTTTTTTAAATTTTTCTTTCGAAATTTTTTTTTGATTTTTTTTTTTGTAAACATTTTTTTTAAATTTTTTTTTCGAATTTTTTTTTGAAATTTTTTTAATTTTTTTTTTTATTTTTTTTTTAATTTTTTTATGAAATTATTTTTTTGTGAATTTTTTTTTAAATTTTTTTTTCAATTTTTTTTTGAAAATTTTTTAGAAATTTTTTTGATTTTTTTAAAAAAAATTTTTCTCAATATTTTTTTGAAAATTTTTTTTTTTAATTTTTTTTTGAAATTTTTTTTGAAATTTTTTTTTTCGAATTTTTTTTTGAATTTTTTTTAAAATTTTTTTTTGAATTTTTTTCGCAATTTTTTTTTATAAAATTTTTTAAAATTTTTCAATGAAATTTTTTTTTTGATTTTTTTAAAAAAAATTTTAAAATTTTTTTTTGAAATTTTTTTTTAATTATTTTTTTTCAATTTTTTTTTTCATATTTTTTTTTTTATTTTTTTTCAATTTTTTTTTCAATATTTTTTTTGAAAATTTTTTTTTTGAATATTTTTTTGAAATTTTTTTTGAAAAATTTTCTCTTTGAATTATTTTTTTTAATTTTTTTTAAATTTTTTTTTTCAATTTTTTTTGAACTTTTTTTTTTATTTTTTTTAAATTTTTTTTTTTTAATTTTTTTTTCAATTTTTTTTTGATTTTTTAAAAAAAAAATTTTAAATTTTTTTTTGAAATTTTTTTATTTGAATTTTTTTTTAAATTTCTTTTTCAATTTTTTTTTTGAAATTTTTTTTTTATTTTTTTTATCAATTTTTTTTAAAATTTTTTTTTTTAATTTTTTTTTTTGAAAATTTTTTTTTTGAATTTTTTTTTTGAATTTTTTTTGAAAAATTTTCTCTTTGAATAATTTTTTTTGATTTTTTTAAAAATTTTTTTTTTCAATTTTTTTTTGAAATTTTTTTTGTAATTTTTTTCGAAATTTTTTTGAAATTTTTTTGAAGTTTTTTTTTGAAAATTTTTCATCTGAAATTTTTTTTTTGAAATTTTTCTCTCGAAATTTTTTTGTAAATTTTTTTTGAATTTTTTTTTGTAAATTTTTTTTTGAAATTTTTTTTTTCGAATTTTTTTTTGAAATTTTTTTAAATTTTTTTTTGATTTTTTTTAAAATTTTTTCTGAAATTATTTTTTTGTGAATTTTTTTTAAAATTTTTTTTTTCAATTTTTTTTTTGAAATTTTTTTAAAATTTTTTTTTGAAATTTTTTTTTGGGAATTTTTTTTAAATTTATTTTTTTCAATTTTTTTTTATTTTTTTTTGATTTTTTTTCATTTTTTTTAAATTTTTTTTTCAATTTTTTTTTTGAAATTTTTTTTTTGAATTTTTTTCTGAAATTTTTTTTGAAAAATTTTCTCTTTGAATTATTTTTTTTGATTTTTTTAAAAATTTTTTTTCAATTTTTTTTGAAATTTTCTTTTTGATTTTTTTTATATTTTTTTTAAAATTTTTTTTCAATTTTTTTTTGATTTTTTTTAAAAAAATTTTTAAATTTTTTTTTGAAATTTTTTTTTGTGAATTTTTTTTAAATTTTTTTTTCAATTTTTTTTTTGAAATTTTTTTTTTTATTTTTTTATCAATTTTTTTTTTAATTTTTTTTTATAATTTTTTTTTGAAATTTTTTTTTTTGAATTTTTTTTTTGAATTTTTTTTGAAAAATTTTCTCTTTGAATTTTTTTTGATTTTTTTTAAATTTTTTTTTTCAATTTTTTTTTGAAATTTTTTTTTTTGATTTTTTTAAATTTTTTTTTTCAATTTTTTTTTGAAATTTTTTTTGTGAATTTTTTTGAATTTTTTTTTGGATTTTTTTATCAATTTTTTTTTAAATTTTTTTTTATAATTTTTTTTTTGAAAATTTTTTTTCGAATTTTTTTTTTTAATTTTTTTTGAAAAATTTTCTCTTTGAATTATTTGTTTTGATTTTTTTTAATTTTTTTTTTCAATTTTTTTTTTCGATTTTTTTTTGAAATCTTTTTTTTGATTTTTTTAAAAAAATTTTTTCAATTTTTTTTTGAAATTCTTTTTGTGAATTTTTAAAAAAAAAATTTTTAAAATTTTTTTTTTTCAATTTTTTTTTTTAATGTTTTTTCCGATTTTTTTTTTAATTTTTTTAATTTTTTTTTGAAATTTCAATTTTCAATTTTTTTTGAATTTTTTTTGTAATTTTTTTAAAATTTTTTTTGTAATTTTTTTCGAAATTTTTTTTGAAATATTTTTTATTTTTTTTTTGTATTTTCTTTTAATTTTTTTTTGTAATTTTTTCGAAATTTTTTTGAAATATTTTTTAGTTTTTTTTTGAAAATTTTTTATTTGAAATTTTTTTTGAAAAATTTTCTCTTTGAATTATTTTTTTTGATTTTTTTTAAAAATTTTTTTTTTAAATTTTTTTTCCAATTTTTTTTTGAAAAATTTTTTTTTCAATTTTTTTTAAATTTTTTTTTTGATTTTTTTAATTTTTTTTTAAATTTTTTTATGAAATTTTTTTTTTGATTTTTCAAAATGTTTTTTCAAAATTTTTCAATGAAATTTTTTTTTTGATTTTTTTAAAAAAAATTTTAAAATTTTTTTTTGAAATTTTTTTTTGTGAATTTTTTTTAATTTTTTTTTTCAATTTTTTTTGATATTTTTTTTTTGATTTTTTTTCAATTTTTTTAAAAAATTTTTTTCAATTTTTTTTTTGAATATTTTTTTTAATTTTTTTTGAAAAATTTTCTCTTTGAATTCCTTTTTTTGATTTTTTTTTATTTTTTTTTTCAATTTTTTTTTGAAATTTTTTTTTTGATTTTTTTTAAACTTTTTTAAAAATTTTTTTTTCAATTTTTTTTTTGATTTTTTAAAAAAAAAATTTTAAATTTTTTTTTGAATTTTTTTTTTGTGAATTTTTTTTAAATTTTTTTTTTAATTTTTTTTTTTGATTTTTTTATCAATTTTTTTTAAAATTTTTTTTTATAATTTTTTTTTTTTAATTTTTTTTTTGAATTTTTTTTGAAAAATTTTCTCTTTGAATTATTTTTTTTGATTTTTTTTAAATTTTTCTTTTCAATTTTTTTTTTGATTTTTTAAAAAATTTTTTTCAATTTTTTTTTGAAATTTTTTTTTGTGAATTTTTTTTATTTTTTTTTTCAATTTTTTTTGTATTTTTTTGTAATTTTTTCGAAATTTTTTTGATATATTTTTTGTTTTTTTTTTTGAAAATTTTTTTTATAAATTTTTTTGAATTTTTTTGTAATTTTTTTTAATTTTTTTTTTTAATTTTTTTTCAATTTTTTTTTTGAAAATTTTTTTTTTAATTTTTTTTTTCAATTTTTTTTTGAAATTTTTTTTAAATTTTTTTATGAAATTTTTGTTTTGATTTTTTCAAAAAATTTTTTAAAATTTTTTTTGAAATTTTTTTTTGTGAATTTTTTTTAAATTGTTTTTTTTAATTTTTTTTCCAATTTTTTTTTTGATATTTTTTTTTTATTTTTTTTCAATTTTTTTTTAAATTTTTTTTTCAATTTTTTTTTGAAAATTTTTTTTGAAAAATTTTCTCTTTGAATAATTTTTTTAAATTTTTTTTAAATTTTTTTTTTCAATTTTTTTTTGAAATTTTTTTTTTGATTTTTTTTAAAATTATTTTTTAAATTTTTTTCAATTTTTTTTTGAAAAAATTTTTTTTGAATTTTTCTTTAAATTTTTTTAATTTTTTTAAATTTTTTTTTTGATTTTTTTTTGAATTTTTAAAAAAATTTTTTTTTTGAAATTTTTTAAAATTTTTTTTTGATTTTTTTTTTTTTATGAAATTATTTTTTTGTGAATTTTTTTTTAAATTTTTTTTTTCAATTTTTTTTTTGAAAATTCTTTTAAATTTTTTTTTGATTTTTTTTTTAAATTTTTTTTTCAATTTTTTTTTTGAAAATTTTTTTTTTGAATTTTTTTTGAAATTTTTTTTGAAATTTTTTTTTCGAATTTTTTTTTGAATTTTTTTTTAAATTTTTTTTTTGAATTTTTTTTTGAAAATTTTTTAAAATTTTTCAATGAAATTTTTTTTTTGATTTTTTTAAATTTTTTTTAAAATTTTTTTTGAAATTTTTTTTTGTGAATTTTTTTAAAAATTTTTTTCGAAATTTTTTTTTTCGATTTTTTTTTTAATTTTTTTTGAATTTTTTTTTTGAATTTTTGTTTTGAATTTTTTTTTTTGGAAAATTTTCTCTTTGAAACTTTTTTTTGATTTTTTTAAAAATTTTTTTTGTAATTTTTTTCGAAATTTTTTTGAAATTTTTTTGTAGTTTTTTTTTGAAAATTTTTCATCTGAAATTTTTTTTTTAAATTTTTCTTTCGAAATTTTTTTTTGAATTTTTTTTGTAAACATTTTTTTTAAATTTTTTTTTCGAATTTTTTTTTGAAATTTTTTTAATTTTTTTTTTGATTTTTTTTTTTAATTTTTTTATGAAATTATTTTTTTGTGAATTTTTTTTTAAATTTTTTTTTAAATTTTTTTTTGAAAATTTTTTAGAAATTTTTTTGATTTTTTTAAAAAAATTTTTTCTCAATATTTTTTTGAAAATTTTTTTTTTTAATTTTTTTTTGAAATTTTCTTTGAAATTTTTTTTTTCGAATTTTTTTTTGAATTTTTTTTAAAATTTTTTTTTGAATTTTTTTCACAATTTTTTTTTATAAAATTTTTTAAAATTTTTCAATGAAATTTTTTTTTGATTTTTTTAAAAAAAATTTTAAAATTTTTTTTTGAAATTTTTTTTTAATTATTTTTTTTCAATTTTTTTTTTCATATTTTTTTTTTGATTTTTTTTCAATTTTTTTTTCAATATTTTTTTTGAAAATTTTTTTTTTGAATATTTTTTTGAAATTTTTTTTGAAAAATTTTCTCTTTGTATTATTTTTTTTAATTTTTTTTAAATTTTTTTTTTCAATTTTTTTTGAACTTTTTTTTTTATTTTTTTTAAATTTTTTTTTTTTAATTTTTTTTTCAATTTTTTTTTGATTTTTTAAAAAAAAAATTTTAAATTTTTTTTTGAAATTTTTTTATTTGAATTTTTTTTAAATTTCTTTTTCAATTTTTTTTTTGAAATTTTTTTTTTATTTTTTTTATCAATTTTTTTTTAAATTTTTTTTTATAATTTTTTTTTTTGAAAATTTTTTTTTTGAATTTTTTTTTTGAATTTTTTTTGAAAAATTTTCTCTTTGAATAATTTTTTTTGATTTTTTTAAAAATTTTTTTTTTCAATTTTTTTTTGAAATTTTTTTTGTAATTTTTTTCGAAATTTTTTTGAAATTTTTTTGAAGTTTTTTTTTGAAAATTTTTCATCTGAAATTTTTTTTTTGAAATTTTTCTTTCGAAATTTTTTTGTAAATTTTTTTTGAATTTTTTTTTGTAAATTTTTTTTTGAAATTTTTTTTTTCGAATTTTTTTTTGAAATTTTTTTAAATTTTTTTTTGATTTTTTTTAAAATTTTTTCTGAAATTATTTTTTTGTGAATTTTTTTTAAAATTTTTTTTTTCAATTTTTTTTTTGAAATTTTTTTAAAATTTTTTTTTGATTTTTTTTTTAAATTTTTTTTTCAATTTTTTTTTTGAAAATTTTTTTTTCGAATTTTTTTTTGAATTTTTTTTTAATTTTTTTTTTGAATTTTTTTTTTCAATTTTTTTTTTGAAAATTTTTTAAAATTTTTCAATGAAATTTTTTTTTGATTTTTTTAAAAATTTTTTTTGAAATTTTTTTTTGGGAATTTTTTTTAAATTTATTTTTTTCAATTTTTTTTTTATTTTTTTTTTGATTTTTTTTCATTTTTTTAAAATTTTTTTTTCAATTTTTTTTTTGAAATTTTTTTTTTGAATTTTTTTCTGAAATTTTTTTTGAAAAATTTTCTCTTTGAATTATTTTTTTTGATTTTTTTAAAAATTTTTTTTCAATTTTTTTTGAAATTTTCTTTTTGATTTTTTTTATATTTTTTTAAAAATTTTTTTTCAATTTTTTTTTGATTTTTTTTAAAAAAATTTTTAAATTTTTTTTTGAAATTTTTTTTAAATTTTTTTTTCAATTTTTTTTGTGAAATTTTTTTTTTTATTTTTTTATCAATTTTTTTTTTAATTTTTTTTATAATTTTTTTTTGAAATTTTTTTTTTTGAATTTTTTTTTTGAATTTTTTTTGAAAAATTTTCTCTTTGAATTATTTTTTTTGATTTTTTTTAAATTTTTTTTTTCAATTTTTTTTTGAAATTTTTTTTTTTGATTTTTTTAAATTTTTTTTTTCAATTTTTTTTTGAAATTTTTTTTGTGAATTTTTTTGAATTTTTTTTTTGATTTTTTTATCAATTTTTTTTTAAATTTTTTTTTATAATTTTTTTTTTGAAAATTTTTTTTCGAATTTTTTTTTTTAATTTTTTTTGAAAAATTTTCTCTTTGAATTATTTGTTTTGATTTTTTTTAATTTTTTTTTTCAATTTTTTTTTCGATTTTTTTTTTAAATCTTTTTTTTGATTTTTTTAAAAATTTTTTTTCAATTTTTTTTTGAAATTCTTTTTGTGAATTTTTTAAAAAAAAAATTTTAAGATTTTTTTTTTTCAATTTTTTTTTTAATGTTTTTTCCGATTTTTTTTTTAATTTTTTTAATTTTTTTTTGAAATTTCAATTTTCAATTTTTTTTGAATTTTTTTTGTAATTTTTTTAAAATTTTTTTTGTAATTTTTTTCGAAATTTTTTTTGAAATATTTTTTATTTTTTTTTTGTATTTTTTTTTAAATTTTTTTTTGTAATTTTTTCGAAATTTTTTTGAAATATTTTTTAGTTTTTTTTTGAAAATTTTTTATTTGAAATTTTTTTTGAAAAATTTTCTCTTTGAATTATTTTTTTTGATTTTTTTAAAAAATTTTTTTTTAAAATTTTTTTTCCAATTTTTTTTTGAAAAATTTTTTTTTCAATTTTTTTTAAATTTTTTTTTTGATTTTTTTAATTTTTTTTTAAATTTTTTTATGAAATTTTTTTTTTGATTTTTCAAAATGTTTTTTCAAAATTTTTCAATGAAATTTTTTTTTTGATTTTTTTAAAAAAAATTTTAAAATTTTTTTTTGAAATTTTTTTTTGTGAATTTTTTTTAATTTTTTTTTTCAATTTTTTTTTGATATTTTTTTTTTGATTTTTTTTCAATTTTTTTAAAAAATTTTTTTCAATTTTTTTTTTGAATATTTTTTTTAATTTTTTTTGAAAAATTTTCTCTTTGAATTCCTTTTTTTGATTTTTTTTTATTTTTTTTTTCAATTTTTTTTTGAAATTTTTTTTTTGATTTTTTTTAAACTTTTTTAAAAATTTTTTTTTCAATTTTTTTTTTGATTTTTTAAAAAAAAATTTTTAAATTTTTTTTTGAATTTTTTTTTTGTGAATTTTTTTTAAATTTTTTTTTTAATTTTTTTTTTGAAATTTTTTTTTTTGATTTTTTTATCAATTTTTTTTAAAATTTTTTTTTATAATTTTTTTTTTAAAATTTTTTTTTTGAATTTTTTTTGAAAAATTTTCTCTTTGAATTATTTTTTTGATTTTTTTTAAATTTTTCTTTTCAATTTTTTTTTTGATTTTTTAAAAAATTTTTTTCAATTTTTTTTTGAAATTTTTTTTTGTGAATTTTTTTTATTTTTTTTTTCAATTTTTTTTGTATTTTTTTGTAATTTTTTCGAAATTTTTTTGAAATATTTTTTGTTTTTTTTTTTGAAAATTTTTTTTATAAATTTTTTTTGAATTTTTTTGTAATTTTTTTTAATTTTTTTTTTAATTTTTTTTCAATTTTTTTTTTGAAAATTTTTTTTTTAATTTTTTTTTTCAATTTTTTTTTGAAATTTTTTTTAAATTTTTTTATGAAATTTTTGTTTTGATTTTTTCAAAAAATTTTTTGAAATTTTTTTTGAAATTTTTTTTTGTGAATTTTTTTTAAATTGTTTTTTTAAATTTTTTTTCCAATTTTTTTTTTGATATTTTTTTTTTGATTTTTTTTCAATTTTTTTTTAAATTTTTTTTTCAATTTTTTTTTTGAAAATTTTTTTTGAAAAATTTTCTCTTTGAATAATTTTTTTTAATTTTTTTTAAATTTTTTTTTTCAATTTTTTTTTGAAATTTTTTTTTTTGATTTTTTTTTAAATTATTTTTTAAATTTTTTTCAATTTTTTTTTGAAAAAAATTTTTTTGAATTTTTCTTTAAATTTTTTTAATTTTTTTAAATTTTTTTTTTGATTTTTTTTTGAATTTTTTTAAAAATTTTTTTTTTGAAATTTTTTTAAATTTTTTTTTGATTTTTTTTTTTTTTTATGAAATTATTTTTTTGTGAATTTTTTTTAAATTTTTTTTTTCAATTTTTTTTTTGAAAATTCTTTTAAATTTTTTTTTGATTTTTTTTTTAAATTTTTTTTTCAATTTTTTTTTTGAAAATTTTTTTTTTGAATTTTTTTTGAAATTTTTTTTTCGAATTTTTTTTTGAATTTTTTTTTAATTTTTTTTTTTGAATTTTTTTTTTGAAAATTTTTTAAAATTTTTCAATGAAATTTTTTTTTTGATTTTTTAAAATTTTTTTTAAAATTTTTTTTGAAATTTTTTTTTGTGAATTTTTTTAAAAATTTTTTTCGAAATTTTTTTTTTCGATTTTTTTTTTAATTTTTTTTGAATTTTTTTTTTGAAAATTTTTTTTATAAATTTTTTTTGAATTTTTTTTGTATTTTTTTTAAATTTTTTTTTCAATTTTTTTTTTGAAAATTTTTTTTTTGAATTTTTTTTTTCAATTTTTTTTTGAAAATTTTTTAAAATTTTTTTATGAAATTTTTGTTTTGAATTTTTCAAAATTTTTTTTTAAATTTTTTTTTGAAATTTTTTTTGTGAATTTTTTTTAAATTGTTTTTTTTTTAATTTTTTTTTTCAATTTTTTTTTGATTTTTTTTCAATTTTTTTAAAATTTTTTTTTTCAATTTTTATTTTGAAAATTTTTTTTGAAAAATTTTCTCTTTGAATTATTTTTTTTTAATTTTTTTAATTTTTTTAAATTTTTTTTTTGATTTTTTTTTTGAATTTTTTTTAAAAATTTTTTTTTGAAATTTTTTTAAATTTTTTTTTGATTTTTTTTTTATGAAATTATTTTTTTGTGAATTTTTTTTTAAATTTTTTTTTTTTAAATTCTTTTAAATTTTTTTTTGATTTTTTTTTGTAAATTTTTTTTTGAAATTTTTTTTTTGAATTTTTTTTTGAATTTTTTTTGAAAAATTTTCTCTTTGAATTATTTTTTTTTATTTTTTTAAAATTTTTTTTTCAATTTTTTTTTGAATTTTTTTTTTAGATTTTTTTAAAAAATTTTTTTCAATTTTTTTTGTGAATTTTTTTGAATTTTTTTTTTGATTTTTTTATCAATTTTTTTTTAAATTTTTTTTTATAATTTTTTTTTTGAAAATTTTTTTTCGAATTTTTTTTTTTAATTTTTTTTGAAAAATTTTCTCTTTGAATTATTTGTTTTGATTTTTTTTTTGAATTTTTTTTTTCAATTTTTTTTTGAAAATTTTTTTAAATTTTTTTATGAAATTTTTGTTTTGATTTTTTAAAATTTTTTTTTAAATTTTTTTTTGAAATTTTTTTTGTGAATTTTTTTTAAAATTTTTTTTGAAAATTTTTTTTTGGATTTTTTTTTTGAAATTTTTTTCGAAATTTTTTTTTTCGATTTTTTTTAAAATTTTTTTTGAATTTTTTTTTTGAAAATTTTTTTTATAAATTTTTTTTGAATTTTTTTTGTATTTTTTTTTAAATTTTTTTTTCAATTTTTTTTTTGAAAATTTTTTTTTTGAATTTTTTTTTTCAATTTTTTTTTGAAAATTTTTTAAAATTTTTTTATGAAATTTTTGTTTTGAATTTTTCAAAAATTTTTATTAAATTTTTTATTGAAATTTTTTTTTGTGAATTTTTTTTAAATTGTTTTTTTTTTTTTTTGATATTTTTTTTTGATTTTTTTTCAATTTTTTTAAAATTTTTTTTTTCAATTTTTTTTTTGAAAATTTTTTTTGAAAAATTTTCTCTTTGAATTATTTTTTTTAAATTTTTTTAAATTTTCTTTTTAATTTTTTTTTCAATTTTTTTTTGAAATTTTTTTTTTGATTTTTTTTTTGAAATTTTTTTTTTCGATTTTTTTTTGAAATTTTTTTTTTGAAATTTTTCTTTCGAAATTTTTTTTTGAATTTTTTTTTGTAAATTTTTTTTTGAAATTTTTTTTTCGAATTTTTTTTTGAAATTTTTTTAATTTTTTTTTTGATTTTTTTTAAAAATTTTTTTATGAAATTATTTTTTTGTGAATTTTTTTTAAAATTTTTTTTTCAATTTTTTTTTGAAAATTTTTTAAAATTTTTTTTTGATTTTTTTTAAAAATTTTTTCCTCAATTTTTTTTTTGAAAATTTTTTTTTTGAATTTTTTTTGAAATTTTCTTTGAAATTTTTTTTTTCGAATTTTTTTTTGAATTTTTTTTAAAATTTTTTTTTGAATTTTTTTCACAATTTTTTTTTTGAAATTTTTTTAAATTTTTTCAATGAAATTTTTTTCTTGATTTTTTTTTAAATTTTTTAAAATTTTTTTTTGAAATTTTTTTTTGTGAATTTTTTTTAAATTGTTTTTTTTAAATTTTTTTTTCAATTTTTTTTTGATATTTTTTTTTTGATTTTTTTTAAATTTTTTTTAAAATTTTTTTTTCAATTTTTTTTTTGAAATTTTTTTTTGAAAAATTTTCTCATTGAATAATTTTTTTAAATTTTTTTTAATTTTTTTTTTTCAATTTTTTTGAAATTTTTTTTTTGATTTTTTTTAAAATTATTTTTTAAATTTTTTTTCAATTTTTTTTTGAAAAATTTTTTTTTGAATTTTTCTTTAAATTTTTTTAATTTTTTTAAATTTTTTTTTTGATTTTTTTTTGAATTTTTTTTAAAATTTTTTTTTTGAAATTTTTTTAAATTTTTTTTTGATTTTTTTTTTTTATGAAATTATTTTTTTGTGAATTTTTTTTTAATTTTTTTTTTTCAATTTTTTTTTTGAAAATTCTTTTAAATTTTTTTTTGATTTTTTTTTTAAATTTTTTTTTCAATTTTTTTTGAAATTTTTTTTGAAATTTTTTTTTCGAATTTTTTTTGAATTTTTTTTAAAATTTTTTTTTGAATTTTTTTTTTCAATTTTTTTTTTGAAAATTTTTTAAAATTTTTCAATGAAATTTTTTTTTTGATTTTTTAAATTTTTTTTTTTAATTTTTTTTGAAATTTTTTTTTGTGAATTTTTTTGAAAATTTTTTTTTTGAAATTTTTTTCGAAATTTTTTTTTTCGATTTTTTTTAAAATTTTTTTTGAATTTTTTTTTGAAAATTTTTTTTATAAATTTTTTTTGAATTTTTTTTGTATTTTTTTAAAATTTTTTTTTCAATTTTTTTTTTGAAAATTTTTTTTTTCAATTTTTTTTTGAAAATTTTTTTAAATTTTTTTATGAAATTTTTGTTTTGAATTTTTCAAAAAATTTTTTTAAATTTTTTTATGAAATTTTTTTTTGATTTTTCGAAATGTTTTTTCAAAATTTTTCAATGAAATTTTTTTTTTGATTTTTTTTAAAAAAATTTTAAAATTTTTTTTTGAAATTTTTTTTTGTGAATTTTTTTTAATTTTTTTTTTCAATTTTTTTTTGATATTTTTTTTTTGATTTTTTTTCAATTTTTTTAAAAAATTTTTTTCAATTTTTTTTTTGAAATTTTTTTTTTGAATATTTTTTTGAAATTTTTTTTGAAAAATTTTCTCTTTGAATTACTATTTTTGATTTTTTTTTAATTTTTTTTTTCAATTTTTTTTTGATATTTTTTTTTTGATTTTTTAAAATTTTTTTAAAAATTTTTTTTTCAATTTTTTTTTTGATTTTTTTAAAAAAAAATTTAAATTTTTTTTTGAAATTTTTTTTTGTGAATTTTTTTTAAATTTTTTTTTTAATTTTTTTTTTGAAATTTTTTTTTTGATTTTTTTATCAATTTTTTTTAAAATTTTTTTTTATAATTTTTTTTTGAAAATTTTTTTTTTGAATTTTTTTTGAAAAATTTTCTCTTTGAATTATTTTTTTTGATTTTTTTTTAATTTTTCTTTTCAATTTTTTTTTGAAATTTTTTTTTTGATTTTTTAAACATTTTTTTTCAATTTTTTTTTGAAATTTTTTTTTGTGAATTTTTTTCAATTTTTTTTTTCAATTTTTTTTGTATTTTTTTGTAATTTTTTCGAAATTTTTTTGAAATATTTTTTGTTTTTTTTTTGAAAATTTTTTTTATAAATTTTTTTTGAATTTTTTTGTAATTTTTTAAAAATTTTTTTTTTAAATTTTTTTTCAATTTTTTTTTTGAAAATTTTTTTTTTGATTTTTTTTGAAAATTTTTTCGAAATTTTTTTTTTTCGATTTTTTTTAAAATTTTTTTTGAATTTTTTTTTTTGAAAATTTTTTTTATAAATTTTTTTTGAATTTTTTTGTAATTTTTTTAAATTTTTTTTTTATTTTTTTTCAATTTTTTTTTTGAAAATTTTTGTTTGAATTTTTTTTAAATTTTTTTTTGATTTTTTTAAAAAAAATTTTTAAAATTTTTTTTTGAAATTTTTTTTTGTGAATTTTTTTTAAAATTTTTTTTGAAATTTTTTTTTGATTTTTTTTGAAATTTTTTTCGAATTTTTTTTTTTTCGATTTTTTTTAAAATTTTTTTTGAATTTTTTTATTTGAAAATTTTTTTTATAAATTTTTTTCTGAATTTTTTTGTAATTTTTTTTAATTTTTTTTTTTTAATTTTTTTTCAATTTTTTTTTGAAATTTTTTTTTGTGATTTTTTTTAAATTGTTTTTTTTTTAATTTTTTTTTCAATTTTTTTTTGATATTTTTTTTTGATTTTTTTTCAATTTTTTTTAAAATTTTTTTTCAATTTTTTTTTTGAAAATTTTTTTTGAAAAATTTTCTCTTTGAATAATTTTTTTTAATTTTTTTTAAATTTTTTTTTTCAATTTTTTTTTGAAATTTTTTTTTTTTGATTTTTTTAAAATTATTTTTTAAATTTTTTTTCAATTTTTTTTGAAAAATTTTTTTTTGAATTTTTCTTTAAATTTTTTTAATTTTTTTAAATTTTTTTTTTGATTTTTTTTTGTGAATTTTTTTATGAAATTATTTTTTTGTGAATTTTTTTTTAAATTTTTTTTTCAATTTTTTTTTGAAAATTTTTTAGAAATTTTTTTGATTTTTTTAAAAAAATTTTTTCTCAATATTTTTTTGAAAATTTTTTTTTTTAATTTTTTTTTGAAATTTTTTTTGAAATTTTTTTTTTCGAATTTTTTTTTGAATTTTTTTTAAAATTTTTTTTTGAATTTTTTTCACAATTTTTTTTTATAAAATTTTTTAAAATTTTTCAATGAAATTTTTTTTTTGATTTTTTTAAAAAAAATTTTAAAATTTTTTTTTGAAATTTTTTTTTAATTATTTTTTTTCAATTTTTTTTTTCATATTTTTTTTTTGATTTTTTTTCAATTTTTTTTTCAATATTTTTTTTGAAAATTTTTTTTTTGAATATTTTTTTGAAATTTTTTTTGAAAAATTTTCTCTTTGAATTATTTTTTTTAATTTTTTTTAAATTTTTTTTTCAATTTTTTTTGAACTTTTTTTTTTATTTTTTTTAAATTTTTTTTTTTTAATTTTTTTTTCAATTTTTTTTTGATTTTTTAAAAAAAAAATTTTAAATTTTTTTTTGAAATTTTTTTATTTGAATTTTTTTTTAAATTTCTTTTTCAATTTTTTTTTTGAAATTTTTTTTTTATTTTTTTTATCAATTTTTTTTAAAATTTTTTTTTATAATTTATTTTTTTGAAAATTTTTTTTTTGAATTTTTTTTTTGAATTTTTTTTGAAAAATTTTCTCTTTGAATAATTTTTTTTGATTTTTTTAAAAATTTTTTTTTTCAATTTTTTTTTGAAATTTTTTTTGTAATTTTTTTCGAAATTTTTTTGAAATTTTTTTGAAGTTTTTTTTTGAAAATTTTTCATCTGAAATTTTTTTTTTGAAATTTTTCTCTCGAAATTTTTTTGTAAATTTTTTTTGAATTTTTTTTTGTAAATTTTTTTTTGAAATTTTTTTTTTCGAATTTTTTTTTGAAATTTTTTTAAATTTTTTTTTGATTTTTTTTTAAATTTTTTCTGAAATTATTTTTTTGTGAATTTTTTTTAAAAATTTTTTTTTCAATTTTTTTTTTGAAATTTTTTTAAAATTTTTTTTTGAAATTTTTTTTTGGGAATTTTTTTTAAATTTATTTTTTTCAATTTTTTTTTATTTTTTTTTGATTTTTTTTCATTTTTTTTAAATTTTTTTTTCAATTTTTTTTTTGAAATTTTTTTTTTGAATTTTTTTCTGAAATTTTTTTTGAAAAATTTTCTCTTTGAATTATTTTTTTTGATTTTTTTAAAAATTTTTTTTCAATTTTTTTTGAAATTTTCTTTTTGATTTTTTTTATATTTTTTTTAAAATTTTTTTTCAATTTTTTTTTGATTTTTTTTAAAAAAATTTTTAAATTTTTTTTTGAAATTTTTTTTTGTGAATTTTTTTTAAATTTTTTTTTCAATTTTTTTTTTGAAATTTTTTTTTTTATTTTTTTATCAATTTTTTCTTTAATTTTTTTTTATAATTTTTTTTTGAAATTTTTTTTTTTGAATTTTTTTTTTGAATTTTTTTTGAAAAATTTTCTCTTTGAATTATTTTTTTTGATTTTTTTTAAATTTTTTTTTTCAATTTTTTTTTGAAATTTTTTTTTTTGATTTTTTTAAATTTTTTTTTTCAATTTTTTTTTGAAATTTTTTTTGTGAATTTTTTTGAATTTTTTTTTGGATTTTTTTATCAATTTTTTTTTAAATTTTTTTTTATAATTTTTTTTTTGAAAATTTTTTTTCGAATTTTTTTTTTTAATTTTTTTTGAAAAATTTTCTCTTTGAATTATTTGTTTTGATTTTTTTTAATTTTTTTTTTCAATTTTTTTTTTCGATTTTTTTTTGAAATCTTTTTTTTGATTTTTTAAAAAAAATTTTTTCAATTTTTTTTTGAAATTCTTTTTGTGAATTTTTAAAAAAAAAATTTTTAAAATTTTTTTTTTTCAATTTTTTTTTTTAATGTTTTTTCCGATTTTTTTTTTAATTTTTTTAATTTTTTTTTGAAATTTCAATTTTCAATTTTTTTTGAATTTTTTTTGTAATTTTTTTAAAATTTTTTTTGTAATTTTTTTCGAAATTTTTTTTGAAATATTTTTTATTTTTTTTTTGTATTTTCTTTTAATTTTTTTTTGTAATTTTTTCGAAATTTTTTTGAAATATTTTTTAGTTTTTTTTTGAAAATTTTTTATTTGAAATTTTTTTTGAAAAATTTTCTCTTTGAATTATTTTTTTTGATTTTTTTTAAAAATTTTTTTTTTAAATTTTTTTTCCAATTTTTTTTTGAAAAATTTTTTTTTCAATTTTTTTTAAATTTTTTTTTTGATTTTTTTAATTTTTTTTTAAATTTTTTTATGAAATTTTTTTTTTGATTTTTCAAAATGTTTTTTCAAAATTTTTCAATGAAATTTTTTTTTTGATTTTTTTAAAAAAAATTTTAAAATTTTTTTTTGAAATTTTTTTTTGTGAATTTTTTTTAATTTTTTTTTTCAATTTTTTTTGATATTTTTTTTTTGATTTTTTTTCAATTTTTTTAAAAAATTTTTTTCAATTTTTTTTTTGAATATTTTTTTTAATTTTTTTTGAAAAATTTTCTCTTTGAATTCCTTTTTTTGATTTTTTTTTATTTTTTTTTTCAATTTTTTTTTGAAATTTTTTTTTTGATTTTTTTTAAACTTTTTTAAAAATTTTTTTTTCAATTTTTTTTTTGATTTTTTAAAAAAAAATTTTTAAATTTTTTTTTGAATTTTTTTTTTGTGAATTTTTTTTAAATTTTTTTTTTAATTTTTTTTTTTGATTTTTTTATCAATTTTTTTTAAAATTTTTTTTTATAATTTTTTTTTTTAAATTTTTTTTTTGAATTTTTTTTGAAAAATTTTCTCTTTGAATTATTTTTTTTGATTTTTTTTAAATTTTTCTTTTCAATTTTTTTTTTGATTTTTTAAAAAATTTTTTTCAATTTTTTTTTGAAATTTTTTTTTGTGAATTTTTTTTATTTTTTTTTTCAATTTTTTTTGTATTTTTTTGTAATTTTTTCGAAATTTTTTTGATATATTTTTTGTTTTTTTTTTTGAAAATTTTTTTTATAAATTTTTTTGAATTTTTTTGTAATTTTTTTTAATTTTTTTTTTTAATTTTTTTTCAATTTTTTTTTTGAAAATTTTTTTTTTAATTTTTTTTTTCAATTTTTTTTTGAAATTTTTTTTAAATTTTTTTATGAAATTTTTGTTTTGATTTTTTCAAAAAATTTTTTAAAATTTTTTTTGAAATTTTTTTTTGTGAATTTTTTTTAAATTGTTTTTTTTAATTTTTTTTCCAATTTTTTTTTTGATATTTTTTTTTTGATTTTTTTTCAATTTTTTTTTAAATTTTTTTTTCAATTTTTTTTTTGAAAATTTTTTTTGAAAAATTTTCTCTTTGAATAATTTTTTTAAATTTTTTTTAAATTTTTTTTTTCAATTTTTTTTTGAAATTTTTTTTTTTTGATTTTTTTTAAAATTATTTTTTAAATTTTTTTCAATTTTTTTTTGAAAAAATTTTTTTTGAATTTTTCTTTAAATTTTTTTAATTTTTTTAAATTTTTTTTTTGATTTTTTTTTGAATTTTTAAAAAAATTTTTTTTTTGAAATTTTTTTAAATTTTTTTTTGATTTTTTTTTTTTTATGAAATTATTTTTTTGTGAATTTTTTTTTAAATTTTTTTTTTCAATTTTTTTTTTGAAAATTCTTTTAAATTTTTTTTTGATTTTTTTTTTAATTTTTTTTTCAATTTTTTTTTTGAAAATTTTTTTTTTGAATTTTTTTTGAAATTTTTTTTGAAATTTTTTTTTCGAATTTTTTTTTGAATTTTTTTTTAAATTTTTTTTTTGAATTTTTTTTTTGAAAATTTTTTAAAATTTTTCAATGAAATTTTTTTTTTGATTTTTTTAAATTTTTTTTAAAATTTTTTTTGAAATTTTTTTTTTAAAAATTTTTTTCGAAATTTTTTTTTTCGATTTTTTTTGAATTTTTTTTTTTGGAAAATTTTCTCTTTGAAACTTTTTTTTGATTTTTTTAAAAATTTTTTTTGTAATTTTTTTCGAAATTTTTTTGAAATTTTTTTGTAGTTTTTTTTTGAAAATTTTTCATCTGAAATTTTTTTTTTAAATTTTTCTTTCGAAATTTTTTTTTGAATTTTTTTTGTAAACATTTTTTTTAAATTTTTTTTTCGAATTTTTTTTTGAAATTTTTTTAATTTTTTTTTTGATTTTTTTTTTTAATTTTTTTATGAAATTATTTTTTTGTGAATTTTTTTTTAAATTTTTTTTTAAATTTTTTTTTGAAAATTTTTTAGAAATTTTTTTGATTTTTTTAAAAAAATTTTTTCTCAATATTTTTTTGAAAATTTTTTTTTTTAATTTTTTTTTGAAATTTTTTTTGAAATTTTTTTTTTCGAATTTTTTTTTGAATTTTTTTTAAAATTTTTTTTTGAATTTTTTTCACAATTTTTTTTTATAAAATTTTTTAAAATTTTTCAATGAAATTTTTTTTTTGATTTTTTTAAAAAAAATTTTAAAATTTTTTTTTGAAATTTTTTTTTAATTATTTTTTTTCAATTTTTTTTTTCATATTTTTTTTTTGATTTTTTTTCAATTTTTTTTTCAATATTTTTTTTGAAAATTTTTTTTTTGAATATTTTTTTGAAATTTTTTTTGAAAATTTTTCTCTTTGAATTATTTTTTTTAATTTTTTTTAAATTTTTTTTTTCAATTTTTTTTGAACTTTTTTTTTTATTTTTTTTAAATTTTTTTTTTTAATTTTTTTTTCAATTTTTTTTTGATTTTTTAAAAAAAAAATTTTAAATTTTTTTTTGAAATTTTTTTATTTGAATTTTTTTTAAATTTCTTTTTCAATTTTTTTTTTGAAATTTTTTTTTTATTTTTTTTATCAATTTTTTTTTAAATTTTTTTTTATAATTTTTTTTTTTGAAAATTTTTTTTTTGAATTTTTTTTTTGAATTTTTTTTGAAAAATTTTCTCTTTGAATAATTTTTTTTGATTTTTTAAAAAAATTTTTTTTTCAATTTTTTTTTGAAATTTTTTTTGTAATTTTTTTCGAAATTTTTTTGAAATTTTTTTGAAGTTTTTTTTTGAAAATTTTTCATCTGAAATTTTTTTTTTGAAATTTTTCTTTCGAAATTTTTTTGTAAATTTTTTTTGAATTTTTTTTTGTAAATTTTTTTTTGAAATTTTTTTTTTCGAATTTTTTTTTGAAATTTTTTTAATTTTTTTTTTGATTTTTTTTAAAATTTTTTCTGAAATTATTTTTTTGTGAATTTTTTTTAAAATTTTTTTTTTCAATTTTTTTTTTGAAATTTTTTTAAAATTTTTTTTTGATTTTTTTTTTAAATTTTTTTTTCAATTTTTTTTTTGAAAATTTTTTTTTCGAATTTTTTTTTGAATTTTTTTTTAATTTTTTTTTTGAATTTTTTTTTTCAATTTTTTTTTTGAAAATTTTTTAAAATTTTTCAATGAAATTTTTTTTTGATTTTTTTAAAAATTTTTTTTGAAATTTTTTTTTGGGAATTTTTTTTAAATTTATTTTTTTCAATTTTTTTTTTATTTTTTTTTTGATTTTTTTTCATTTTTTTAAAATTTTTTTTTCAATTTTTTTTTTGAAATTTTTTTTTTGAATTTTTTTCTGAAATTTTTTTTGAAAAATTTTCTCTTTGAATTATTTTTTTTGATTTTTTTAAAAATTTTTTTTCAATTTTTTTTGAAATTTTCTTTTTGATTTTTTTTATATTTTTTTTAAAATTTTTTTTCAATTTTTTTTTGATTTTTTTTAAAAAAATTTTTAAATTTTTTTTTGAAATTTTTTTTTGTGAATTTTTTTTAAATTTTTTTTTCAATTTTTTTTGTGAAATTTTTTTTTTATTTTTTTATCAATTTTTTTTTTAATTTTTTTTATAATTTTTTTTTGAAATTTTTTTTTTTGAATTTTTTTTTTGAATTTTTTTTGAAAAATTTTCTCTTTGAATTATTTTTTTTGATTTTTTTTAAATTTTTTTTTTCAATTTTTTTTTGAAATTTTTTTTTTTGATTTTTTTAAATTTTTTTTTTCAATTTTTTTTTGAAATTTTTTTTGTGAATTTTTTTGAATTTTTTTTTTGATTTTTTTATCAATTTTTTTTTAAATTTTTTTTTATAATTTTTTTTTTGAAAATTTTTTTTCGAATTTTTTTTTTTAATTTTTTTTGAAAAATTTTCTCTTTGAATTATTTGTTTTGATTTTTTTTAATTTTTTTTTTCAATTTTTTTTTTCGATTTTTTTTTGAAATCTTTTTTTTGATTTTTTTAAAAATTTTTTTTCAATTTTTTTTTGAAATTCTTTTTGTGAATTTTTTAAAAAAAAAATTTTAAGATTTTTTTTTTTCAATTTTTTTTTTTAATGTTTTTTCCGATTTTTTTTTTAATTTTTTTAATTTTTTTTTGAAATTTCAATTTTCAATTTTTTTTGAATTTTTTTTGTAATTTTTTTAAAATTTTTTTTGTAATTTTTTTCGAAATTTTTTTTGAAATATTTTTTATTTTTTTTTTGTATTTTTTTTTAAATTTTTTTTTGTAATTTTTTCGAAATTTTTTTGAAATATTTTTTAGTTTTTTTTTGAAAATTTTTTATTTGAAATTTTTTTTGAAAAATTTTCTCTTTGAATTATTTTTTTTGATTTTTTTAAAAAATTTTTTTTTTAAATTTTTTTTCCAATTTTTTTTTGAAAAATTTTTTTTTCAATTTTTTTTAAATTTTTTTTTTGATTTTTTTAATTTTTTTTTAAATTTTTTTATGAAATTTTTTTTTTGATTTTTCAAAATGTTTTTTCAAAATTTTTCAATGAAATTTTTTTTTTGATTTTTTTAAAAAAAATTTTAAAATTTTTTTTTGAAATTTTTTTTTGTGAATTTTTTTAAATTTTTTTTTTTCAATTTTTTTTTGATATTTTTTTTTTGATTTTTTTTCAATTTTTTTAAAAAATTTTTTTCAATTTTTTTTTTGAATATTTTTTTTAATTTTTTTTGAAAAATTTTCTCTTTGAATTCCTTTTTTTGATTTTTTTTTATTTTTTTTTTCAATTTTTTTTTGAAATTTTTTTTTTGATTTTTTTTAAACTTTTTTAAAAATTTTTTTTTCAATTTTTTTTTTGATTTTTTAAAAAAAAATTTTTAAATTTTTTTTTGAATTTTTTTTTTGTGAATTTTTTTTAAATTTTTTTTTTAATTTTTTTTTTGAAATTTTTTTTTTTGATTTTTTTATCAATTTTTTTTAAAATTTTTTTTTATAATTTTTTTTTTAAAATTTTTTTTTTGAATTTTTTTTGAAAAATTTTCTCTTTGAATTATTTTTTTGATTTTTTTCAAAAATTTTTATTAAATTTTTTTTTGAAATTTTTTTTTGTGAATTTTTTTTAAATTGTTTTTTTTTTTTTTGATATTTTTTTTTGATTTTTTTTCAATTTTTTTAAAATTTTTTTTTTCAATTTTTTTTTTGAAAATTTTTTTTGAAAAATTTTCTCTTTGAATTATTTTTTTTTAATTTTTTTAAATTTTCTTTTTAATTTTTTTTTCAATTTTTTTTTGAAATTTTTTTTTTGATTTTTTTTTTGAAATTTTTTTTTTCGATTTTTTTTTGAAATTTTTTTTTTGAAATTTTTCTTTCGAAATTTTTTTTTGAATTTTTTTTTGTAAATTTTTTTTTGAAATTTTTTTTTCGAATTTTTTTTTGAAATTTTTTTAATTTTTTTTTTGATTTTTTTTAAAAATTTTTTTATGAAATTATTTTTTTGTGAATTTTTTTTAAAATTTTTTTTTCAATTTTTTTTTGAAAATTTTTTAAAATTTTTTTTTGATTTTTTTTTAAAATTTTTTCCTCAATTTTTTTTTTGAAAATTTTTTTTTTGAATTTTTTTTGAAATTTTCTTTGAAATTTTTTTTTTCGAATTTTTTTTTGAATTTTTTTTAAAATTTTTTTTTGAATTTTTTTCACAATTTTTTTTTTGAAATTTTTTTAAATTTTTTCAATGAAATTTTTTTCTTGATTTTTTTTTAAATTTTTTAAAATTTTTTTTTGAAATTTTTTTTTGTGAATTTTTTTTAAATTGTTTTTTTTAAATTTTTTTTTCAATTTTTTTTTGATATTTTTTTTTTGATTTTTTTTCAATTTTTTTTAAAATTTTTTTTTCAATTTTTTTTTTGAAATTTTTTTTTGAAAAATTTTCTCATTGAATAATTTTTTTAAATTTTTTTTAATTTTTTTTTTCAATTTTTTTGAAATTTTTTTTTTGATTTTTTTTTAAATTATTTTTTAAATTTTTTTTCAATTTTTTTTTGAAAAATTTTTTTTTGAATTTTTCTTTAAATTTTTTTAATTTTTTTAAATTTTTTTTTTGATTTTTTTTTTGAATTTTTTTTAAAATTTTTTTTTTGAAATTTTTTTAAATTTTTTTTTGATTTTTTTTTTTTATGAAATTATTTTTTTGTGAATTTTTTTTTTAATTTTTTTTTTCAATTTTTTTTTTGAAAATTCTTTTAAATTTTTTTTTGATTTTTTTTTTAAATTTTTTTTTCAATTTTTTTTGAAATTTTTTTTGAAATTTTTTTTTCGAATTTTTTTTGAATTTTTTTTTAAATTTTTTTTTGAATTTTTTTTTTCAATTTTTTTTTTGAAAATTTTTTAAAATTTTTCAATGAAATTTTTTTTTTGATTTTTTAAATTTTTTTTTTTAATTTTTTTTGAAATTTTTTTTTGTGAATTTTTTTGAAAATTTTTTTTTTGAAATTTTTTTCGAAATTTTTTTTTTCGATTTTTTTTAAAATTTTTTTTGAATTTTTTTTTGAAAATTTTTTTTATAAATTTTTTTTGAATTTTTTTTGTATTTTTTTAAAATTTTTTTTTCAATTTTTTTTTTGAAAATTTTTTTTTTCAATTTTTTTTTGAAAATTTTTTTAAATTTTTTTATGAAATTTTTGTTTTGAATTTTTCAAAAAATTTTTTTAAATTTTTTTATGAAATTTTTTTTTTGATTTTTCGAAATGTTTTTTCAAAATTTTTCAATGAAATTTTTTTTTTGATTTTTTTTA
Source organism: Chrysolina oricalcia (assembly GCA_944452925.2). Lineage (NCBI taxonomy): Eukaryota > Metazoa > Arthropoda > Insecta > Coleoptera > Chrysomelidae > Chrysolina > Chrysolina oricalcia. The sequence goes on along the minus strand of OX101813.2, from coordinate 26,843,287 downwards.
AAAAAATTTTAAAATTTTTTTTTGAAATTTTTTTTTGTGAATTTTTTTTAATTTTTTTTTTCAATTTTTTTTTGATATTTTTTTTTTGATTTTTTTTCAATTTTTTTAAAAAATTTTTTTCAATTTTTTTTTTGAAATTTTTTTTTTGAATATTTTTTTGAAATTTTTTTTGAAAAATTTTCTCTTTGAATTACTATTTTTGATTTTTTTTTAATTTTTTTTTTCAATTTTTTTTTGATATTTTTTTTTTGATTTTTTAAAATTTTTTTAAAAATTTTTTTTTCAATTTTTTTTTTGATTTTTTTAAAAAAAAATTTAAATTTTTTTTTGAAATTTTTTTTTGTGAATTTTTTTAAAATTTTTTTTTTAATTTTTTTTTTGAAATTTTTTTTTTTGATTTTTTTATCAATTTTTTTTTAAATTTTTTTTTATAATTTTTTTTTGAAAATTTTTTTTTTGAATTTTTTTTGAAAAATTTTCTCTTTGAATTATTTTTTTTGATTTTTTTTTAATTTTTCTTTTCAATTTTTTTTTGAAATTTTTTTTTTGATTTTTTAAACATTTTTTTTCAATTTTTTTTTGAAATTTTTTTTTGTGAATTTTTTTCAATTTTTTTTTTCAATTTTTTTTGTATTTTTTTGTAATTTTTTCGAAATTTTTTTGAAATATTTTTTGTTTTTTTTTTGAAAATTTTTTTTATAAATTTTTTTTGAATTTTTTTGTAATTTTTTAAAATTTTTTTTTTTTAATTTTTTTTCAATTTTTTTTTTGAAAATTTTTTTTTTGATTTTTTTTGAAAATTTTTTCGAAATTTTTTTTTTTCGATTTTTTTTAAAATTTTTTTTGAATTTTTTTTTTTGAAAATTTTTTTTATAAATTTTTTTTGAATTTTTTTGTAATTTTTTTTAATTTTTTTTTTATTTTTTTTCAATTTTTTTTTTGAAAATTTTTGTTTGAATTTTTTTTAAATTTTTTTTTGATTTTTTTAAAAAAAATTTTTAAAATTTTTTTTTGAAATTTTTTTTTGTGAATTTTTTTTAAAATTTTTTTTGAAATTTTTTTTTGATTTTTTTTGAAATTTTTTTCGAATTTTTTTTTTTTCGATTTTTTTTAAAATTTTTTTTGAATTTTTTTATTTGAAAATTTTTTTTATAAATTTTTTTCTGAATTTTTTTGTAATTTTTTTTAATTTTTTTTTTTAAATTTTTTTTCAATTTTTTTTTGAAATTTTTTTTTGTGATTTTTTTTTAAATTGTTTTTTTTTTAATTTTTTTTTCAATTTTTTTTTGATATTTTTTTTTGATTTTTTTTCAATTTTTTTTTAAATTTTTTTTCAATTTTTTTTTTGAAAATTTTTTTTGAAAAATTTTCTCTTTGAATAATTTTTTTTAATTTTTTTTTAATTTTTTTTTTCAATTTTTTTTTGAAATTTTTTTTTTTTGATTTTTTTAAAATTATTTTTTAAATTTTTTTTCAATTTTTTTTGAAAAAATTTTTTTTGAATTTTTCTTTAAATTTTTTTAATTTTTTTAAATTTTTTTTTTGATTTTTTTTTGTGAATTTTTTTTAAAATTTTTTTTTTGAAATTTTTTTAAATTTTTTTTTGATTTTTTTTTTTATGGAATAATTTTTTTGTGAATTTTTTTTTAAATTTTTTTTTTCAATTTTTTTTTTGAAAATTCTTTTAAATTTTTTTTTGATTTTTTTTTAAAATTTTTTTTTCAATTTTTTTTTTGAAAATTTTTTTTTTGAAATTTTTTTTGAATTTTTTTTTAAAATTTTTTTTTGAATTTTTTTTTTCAATTTTTTTTTTGAAAATTTTTTAAAATTTTTCAATGAAATTTTTTTTTTGATTTTTTAAAATTTTTTTTAAAATTTTTTTTTTAATTTTTTTTTCGGAATTTTTTTTAAAATTTTTTTTGAAATTTTTTTTTTGATTTTTTTTGAAATTTTTTTCGAAATTTTTTTTTTCGATTTTTTTTAAAATTTTTTTTGAATTTTTTTTTTTGAAAATTTTTTTTATAAATTTTTTTTGAATTTTTTTGTAATTTTTTTTAATTTTTTTTTTAAATTTTTTTTCAATTTTTTTTTGAAATTTTTTTTTGTGATTTTTTTTTAAATTGTTTTTTTTTAAATTTTTTTTTCAATTTTTTTTTGATATTTTTTTTTGATTTTTTTTCAATTTTTTTTAAAATTTTTTTTCAATTTTTTTTTTGAAAATTTTTTTTGAAAAATTTTCTCTTTGAATAATTTTTTTTAATTTTTTTTAAATTTTTTTTTCAATTTTTTTTTGAAATTTTTTTTTTTTGATTTTTTTAAAATTATTTTTTAAATTTTTTTTCAATTTTTTTTGAAAAAATTTTTTTTGAATTTTTCTTTAAATTTTTTTAATTTTTTTAAATTTTTTTTTTGATTTTTTTTTGTGAATTTTTTTTAAAATTTTTTTTTTGAAATTTTTTAAAATTTTTTTTTGATTTTTTTTTTATGGAATAATTTTTTTGTGAATTTTTTTTTAAATTTTTTTTTTCAATTTTTTTTTTGAAAATTCTTTTAAATTTTTTTTTGATTTTTTTTTAAAATTTTTTTTTCAATTTTTTTTTGAAAATTTTTTTTTTGAAATTTTTTTTGAATTTTTTTTTAAAATTTTTTTTTGAATTTTTTTTTTTCAATTTTTTTTTTGAAAATTTTTTAAAATTTTTCAATGAAATTTTTTTTTTGATTTTTTAAAATTTTTTTTAAAATTTTTTTTTAAATTTTTTTTTCGGAATTTTTTTTAAAATTTTTTTTGAAATTTTTTTTTTTTATTTTTTTTGAAATTTTTTTCGAAGTTTTTTTTTTCGATTTTTTTTAAAATTTTTTTTGAATTTTTTTTTTTGAAAATTTTTTTTATAAATTTTTTTTGAATTTTTTTTGTATTTTTTTAAAAATTTTTTTTTCAATTTTTTTTTTGAAAATTTTTTTTTGAATTTTTTTTTTCAATTTTTTTTTGAAAATTTTTTAAAATTTTTTTATGAAATTTTTGTTTTGAATTTTTCAAAAATTTTTTTTAAATTTTTTTCTGAAATTTTTTTTTGTGAATTTTTTTTAAATTGTTTTTTTTTAATTTTTTTTTTCAATTTTTTTTTGATATTTTTTTTTGATTTTTTTTCAATTTTTTTAAAATTTTTTTTTCAATTTTTTTTTGAAAATTTTTTTTGAAAAATTTTCTCTTTGAATTATTTTTTTAAAATTTTTTTAAATTTTTTCTTCAATTTTTTTTTTGAAATTTTTTTTTTTGATTTTTTTTTTGAAATTTTTTTTTTTCGATTTTTTTTTGAAAATTTTTTTTAAAATTTTTTTTTTTGAAATTTTTTTTTGAAAAATTTCCTTTTTGAAATTTTTTTTTTCCGATTTTTTTTTAAATTTTTTTTTTCAATTTTTTTTTCGAATTTTTGTTTTGAATTTTTTTTTTTGGAAAATTTTCTCTTCGAAACTTTTTTTTGATTTTTTTAAAAAATTTTTTTGTTAATTTTTTCGAAATTTTTTTGAAATTTTTTTGTAGTTTTTTTTAGAAAATTTTTCATCTGAAATTTTTTTTTTTAATTTTTCTTTCGAAATTTTTTTTTGAATTTTTTTTTGTAAATTTTTTTTTGAAATTTTTTTTTTCGAATTTTTTTTTGAAATTTTTTTAATTTTTTTTTGATTTTTTTTTTCAATTTTTTTTTAAATTTTTTTTGTAATTTTTTTCGAAATTTTTTTGAAATTTTTTTGAAGTTTTTTTTTGAAAATTTCTCATCTGAAATTTTTTTTTTGAAATTTTTCTTTCGAAATTTTTTTGTAAATTTTTTTTTGAATTTTTTTTTGTAAATTTTTTTTTGAAATTTTTTTTTTCGAATTTTTTTTTGAAATTTTTTAAATTTTTTTTTTGATTTTTTTTTTAAAATTTTTTTTATGAAATTATTTTTTTGTGAATTTTTTTTAAAATTTTTTTTTTCAATTTTTTTTTTGAAAATTTTTTTAAATTTTTTTTTGATTTTTTTTTTTAAATTTTTTTTATGAAATTATTTTTTTGTGAATTTTTTTTAAAATTTTTTTTTTCAATTTTTTTTTTTTTAATTTTTTTTTCGAATTTTTTTTGAATTTTTTTAAAAATTTTTTTTTCAATTTTTTTTTTCAATTTTTTTTTTGATTTTTTTTAAAAAAAATTTTAAATTTTTTTTTGAAATTTTTTTTTGTGAATTTTTTTTAAATTTTTTTTTTAATTTTTTTTTTGAAATTTTTTTTTTTGATTTTTTTATCAATTTTTTTTAAAATTTTTTTTTATAATTTTTTTTTTGAAAATTTTTTTTTTGAATTTTTTTTTTGAATTATTTTTGAAAAATTTTCTCTTTGAATTATTTTTTTTGATTTTTTTTAAATTTTTCTTTTCAATTTTTTTTTGAAATTTTTTTTTTGATTTTTTTAAAAAATTTTTTTCAATTTTTTTTTGAAATTTTTTATTGTGAATTTTTTTCAATTTTTTTTTTCAATTTTTTTTTGTATTTTTTTTTTAAATTTTTTTTTGTAATTTTTTCGAAATTTTTTTGAAATATTTTTTGTTTTTTTTTTGAAAATTTTTTATTTGAAATTTTTTTTGAAAAATTTTCTTTTTTTTGATTTTTTTTAATTTTTTTTTTTAAATTTTTTTTGAAATTTTTTATTTTGATTTTTTTAAAAAAATTTTTTAAAACTATTTTTTCAATTTTTTTTTTGAAAAATTTTTTTTTCAATTTTTTTAAAATTTTTTTTTTGATTTTTTTAAATTTTTTCTTTAATTTTTTTATGAAATTTTTCTTTTGATTTTTTAAAATGTTTTTTCAAAATTTTTTTTTGAAATTTTTTTTGTGAATTTTTTTAAATTTTTTTTTTAAATTCTTTTTTTGAATTTTTTTTTTGAATTTTTTTTTGAATTTTTTTTTCGAATTTTTTTTTGAATTTTTTTAAAAAATTTTTTTGAATTTTTTTTTTCAATTTTTTTTTGAAAATTTTTTTAAAATTTTTTTATGAATTTTTTTTTATTTTTTCAAAAAAATTTTTTGAAATTTTTTTTTGTGAATTTTTTTAAAATTTTTTTTTCAATTTTTTTTTTGAAATTTTTTTTTTTGATTTTTTTTTCAATTTTTTTTAAATTTTTTTTTAAATTTTTTTTTCAATTTTTTTTTGGATTTTTTTTTGAAATTTATTTTTTTTTCAATTTTTTTTTTATTTTTTTTTAAATTTTTTTTTTGAAATTTTTTTTTTCAATTTTTTTTTTGAATTTTTTTTGGAAATTTTTTTTTTTGATTATTTTTTCAATTTTTTTTAAAATTTTTTTTTCAATTTTTTTTGAAAAATTTTCTCTTTGAATTATTTTTTTTGATTTTTTTAAAATTTTTTTTTGAATTTTTTTTTGAATTTTTTTTTTTGATTTTTTTTTAAATTTTTTTAAAAATTTTTTTTTCAATTTTTTTTTTGATTTTTTTAAAAAAAATTTTTAAATATTTTTTTGAAATTTTTTTTTGTGAATTTTTTTTAAATTTTTTTTTTAATTTTTTTTTTGAAATTTTTTTTTTGATTTTTTTATCATTTTTTTTTAAATTTTTTTTATAATTTTTTTTTTGAAATTTTTTTTTTTTTAATTTTTTTTTGAATTTTTTTTGGAAATTTTTTTTTTGATTATTTTTTCAATTTTTTTTAAAATTTTTTTTTCAATTTTTTTTGAAAAATTTTCTCTTTGAATTATTTTTTTTGATTTTTTTTAAATTTTTCTTTTCAATTTTTTTTTGAAATTTTTTTTTTGATTTTTTTTTTTAATTTTTTTTTGTAATTTTTTCGAAATTTTTTTGAAATAATTTTTGGTTTTATTTTGAAAATTTTTTATTTGAAATTTTTTTTTTTAATTTTTTTTGAAATTTTTTATTTTGATTTTTTTTAAAAATTTTTTTAAAACTATTTTTTCAATTTTTTTTTTGAAAAATTTTTTTTTCAATTTTTTTTAAATTTTTTTTTTGATTTATTTAAATTTTTTCTTTAATTTTTTTATGAAATTTTTCTTTTGATTTTTTAAAATGTTTTTTCAAAAATTTTTTTCTGAAATTTTTTTTGTGAATTTTTTTAAATTTTTTTTTTTAATTCTTTTTTTGAATTTTTTTTGAATATTTTTTTGAATTTTTTTTTCGAATTTTTTTTGAATTTTTTTAAAAAAATTTTTTGAATTTTTTTTTCAATTTTTTTTTGAAAATTTTTTTATGAATTTTTTTTTATTTTTTCAAAATTTTTTTTAAAATTTTTTTTGAAATTTTTTTTTGTGAATTTTTTTAAAATTTTTTTTTCAATTTTTTTTTTGAAATTTTTTTTTTTTGATTTTTTTTTCAATTTTTTTTAAATTTTTTTTTAAATTTTTTTTTTCAATTTTTTTTTGGATTTTTTTTTGAAATTTATTTTTTTCTCAATTTTTTTTTATTTTTTTTTAAATTTTTTTTTCGATTTTTTTTAAAATTTTTTTTGAATTTTTTTTTTGAAAATTTTTTTTATAAATTTTTTTTGAATTTTTTTGTAATTTTTTTAAATTTTTTTTTTATTTTTTTTCAATTTTTTTTTTGAAAATTTTTGTTTGAATTTTTTTTAATTTTTTTTTTTGATTTTTTTAAAAAAAAATTTTAAATTTTTTTTTGTGAATTTTTTTTAAAAGTTTTTTTGAAATTTTTTTTTTGATTTTTTTTGAAATTTTTTTCGAAATTTTTTTTTTCGATTTTTTTTTAAATTTTTTTTGAATTTTTTTTTTGAAAATTTTTTTTATAAATTTTTTTTGAATTTTTTTGTAATTTTTTTAAATTTTTTTTTTAAATTTTTTTTCAATTTTTTTTTGAAATTTTTTTTTTTTTTTCAATTTTTTTTTGAAAATTTTTTTAAATTTTTTTATGAAATTTTTGTTTTGATTTTTTCAAAAAAAATTTTAAAATTTTTTTGAAATTTTTTTTTGTGAATTTTTTTTAAATTGTTTTTTTAAAATTTTTTTTTCAATTTTTTTTTGATATTTTTTTTTGATTTTTTTTCAATTTTTTTTAAAATTTTTTTTTTCAATTTTTTTTTGAAAATTTTTTTTGAAAAATTTTCTCTTTGAATAATTTTTTTAAATTTTTTTTTTCAATTTTTTTTTGAAATTTTTTTTTTGATTTTTTTTTAAATTATTTTTTAAATTTTTTTTCAATTTTTTTTTGAAAAAATTTTTTTTGAATTTTTCTTTAAATTTTTTAAATTTTTTTAAATTTTTTTTTGATTTTTTTTTGTGAATTTTTTTTAAAATTTTTTTTTTGAAATTTTTTTAAATTTTTTTTTGATTTTTTTTTTTATGAAATTATTTTTTTGTGAATTTTTTTTTAAATTTTTTTTTTCAATTTTTTTTTTGAAAATTCTTTTAAATTTTTTTTTGATTTTTTTTAAAATTTTTTTTTCAATTTTTTTTTTGAAAATTATTTTTTTGAATTTTTTTTTGAATTTTTTTTTCAATTTTTTTTTTGAAAATTTTTTTTTGAATTTTTTTTTTCAATTTTTTTTTGAAAATTTTTTAAAATTTTTTTATGAAATTTTTGTTTTGAATTTTTCAAAAATTTTTTTTAAATTTTTTTTTGAAATTTTTTTTTGTGAATTTTTTTTAAATTGTTTTTTTAAATTTTTTTTTTCAATTTTTTTTTGATATTTTTTTTTTGATTTTTTTTCAATTTTTTTAAAATTTTTTTTTTCAATTTTTTTTTTGAAAATTTTTTTTGAAAAATTTTCTCTTTGAATTATTTTTTTTAAATTTTTTTAAATTTTTTTTTCAATTTTTTTTTTAAATTTTTTTTTTTGATTTTTTTTTTGAAATTTTTTTTTTTCGATTTTTTTTTGAAAATTTTTTTTAAATTTTTTTTTTGAAATTTTTTTTTGAAAAATTTCCTTTTTGAAATTTTTTTTTCCGATTTTTTTTTCAATTTTTTTTTTCAATTTTTTTTTTGAATTTTTGTTTTGAATTTTTTTTTTGGAAAATTTTCTCATTGAAACTTTTTTTTGATTTTTTAAAAATTTTTTTTTGTAATTTTTTTCGAAATTTTTTTGAAATTTTTTTGTAGTTTTTTTTTGAAAATTTTTCATCTGAAATTTTTTTTTTTTAATTTTTCTTTCGAAATTTTTTTGTAAATTTTTTTTTGAATTTTTTTTTTTAATTTTTTTTATGAAATTATTTTTTTGTGAATTTTTTTTAAAATTTTTTTTTTCAATTTTTTTTTTGAAAATTTTTTTAAATTTTTTTTTGATTTTTTTTTAAAATTTTTTTTTCAATTTTTTTTTTGAAAATTTTTTTTTCGAATTTTTTTTGAATTTTTTTTAAAATTTTTTTTTCAATTTTTTTTTTTCAATTTTTTTTTTGAAAATTTTTTAAAATTTTTCAATGAAATTTTTTTTTGATTTTTTTAAAATTTTTTTTTTGAAATTTTTTTTTGTGAATTTTTTTTAAATTTATTTTTTTCAATTTTTTTTTTATATTTTTTTTGATTTTTTTTCATTTTTTAAAATTTTTTTTTTTTTTTTTGAAATTTTTTTTTTTGAATTTTTTTCTGAAATTTTTTTTGAAAATTTTCTCTTTGAATTATTTTTTTTGATTTTTTAAAATTTTTTTTTAAATTTTTTTTGAAATTTTCTTTTTGATTTTTTTTAAAATTTTTTTTTCAATTTTTTTTTCAATTTTTTTTTGATTTAAAAAAAAAAAAATTTTAAATTTTTTTTTTTGAAATTTTTTTTGTGAATATTTTTTAAATTTTTTTTTCAATTTTTTTTTTGAAATTTTTTTTTTGATTTTTTTATCAATTTTTTTTTAAATTTTTTTTTATAATTTTTTTTTGAAATTTTTTTTTTTGAATTTTTTTTGAAAAATTTTCTCTTTGAATTATTTTTTTTGATTTTTTTTAAATTTTTTTTTCAATTTTTTTTTGAAATTTTTTTTTTGATTTTTTTAAATTTTTTTTTTTCAATTTTTTTTTGAATTTTTTTTTGTGAATTTTTTTGAATTTTTTTTTGATTTTTTTATCAATTTTTTTTTAATTTTTTTTTTATAATTTTTTTTTTGAAAATTTTATTTCGAATTTTTTTTTTTAATTTTTTTTGAAAAATTTTCTCTTTGAATTATTTGTTTTGATTTTTTTTAATTTTTTTTTTCAATTTTTTTTTTCGATTTTTTTTTTGAAATTTTTTTTTTGATTTTTTTAAAAATTTTTTTTCAATTTTTCTTTGAATTTTTTTTTGTGAATTTTTTAAAAAAAAATTTAAAAAATTTTTTTTTTCAATTTTTTTTTGAAATGTTTTTTCCGATTTTTTTTTAAATTTTTTTAATTTTTTTTTGAAATTTCAATTTTCAATTTTTTTTTGAATTTTTTTTGTAATTTTTTTAAAATTTTTTTTGTAATTTTTTTCGAAATTTTTTTTTGAAATATTTTTTATTTTTTTTTTGAAATTTTTTTTTTCAATTTTTTTTGAATTTATTTTTGTATTTTTTTTAAAATTTTTTTTTGTAATTTTTTCGAAATTTTTTTGAAATATTTTTTAGTTTTTTTTTGAAAATTTTTTATTTGAAATTTTTTTTGAAAAATTTTCTCTTTGAATTATTTTTTTTGTTTTTTTTTAAAAAAATTTTTTAAAATTTTTTTTTCAATTTTTTTTTTGAAAAATTTTTTTTTTCAATTTTTTTTAAATTTTTTTTTTGATTTTTTTAATTTTTTTTTTATTCTTTTATGAATTTTTTTTTTTTGATTTTTCAAAATGTTTTTTCAAAATTTTTCAATGAAATTTTTTTTTTGATTTTTTTAAAAAAAATTTTAAAATTTTTTTTTGAATTTTTTTTTGTGAATTTTTTTTAATTTTTTTTTTCAATTTTTTTTTGATATTTTTTTTTTGATTTTTTTTCAATTTTTTTAAAAATTTTTTTTCAATTTTTTTTTTGAAATTTTTTTTTTGAATATTTTTTTGAAATTTTTTTTGAAAAATTTTCTCTTTGAATTATTTTTTTTGATTTTTTAAAATTTTTTTTTTCAATTTTTTTTTGAAATTTTTTTTTTGATTTTTTTTTTAAATTTTTTTAAAAATTTTTTTTTCAATTTTTTTTTTGATTTTTTAAAAAAAAAATTTAAATTTTTTTTTGAAATTTTTTTTTGTGAATTTTTTTTAAATTTTTTTTTAAATTTTTTTTTTGAAATTTTTTTTTTTGATTTTTTTATCAATTTTTTTTAAAAATTTTTTTTATAATTTTTTTTTTGGAAATTTTTTTTTTGAATTTTTTTTTTGAATTTTTTTTGAAAAATTTTCTCTTTGAATTATTTTTTTTGATTTTTTAAAAATTTTTCTTTTCAATTTTTTTTTGAAATTTTTTTTTTGATTTTTTTAAAAAAATTTATTCAATTTTTTTTTTAAATTTTTTTTTGTGAATTTCTTTCAATTTTTTTTTGTATTTTTTTTAAAATTTTTTTTTTGTAATTTTTTCGAAATTTTTTTGAAATATTTTTTGTTTTTTTTTTGAAAATTTTTTATTTGAAATTTTTTTTGAAAAATTTTCTTTTTTTTTGATTTTTTTTAAATTTTTTTTTAAATTTTTTTTGAAATTTTTTATTTTGATTTTTTTAAAAAATTTTTTTAAAACTATTTTTTCAATTTTTTTTTTGAAAAATTTTTTTTTCAATTTTTTTTAAATTTTTTTTTTGATTTTTTTAAATTTTTTCTTTAATTTTTTTATGAAATTTTTCTTTTGATTTTTTAAAATGTTTTTTCAAAAATTTTTTTTGAAATTTTTTTTGTAAATTTTTTAAATTTTTTTTTTTAAATTCTTTTTTTGAATTTTTTTTTTTGAATTTTTTTTTGAATTTTTTTTTCGAATTTTTTTTTAAATTTTTTTAAAATTTTTTTATGAATTTTTTTTTATTTTTTCAAAATTTTTTTTAAAATTTTTTTTTGAAATTTTTTTTTGTGAATTTTTTTAAAATTTTTTTTTCAATTTTTTTTTGAAATTTTTTTTTTTGATTTTTTTTTCAATTTTTTTTAAATTTTTTTTAAAATTTTTTTTTCAATTTTTTTTTGGATTTTTTTTTGAAATTTATTTTTTTCTCAATTTTTTTTAAATTTTTTTTTAAATTTTTTTTTTGAATATTTTTTTTTTAATTTTTTATTGAATTTTTTTTGGAAATTTTTTTTTTGATTATTTTTTCAATTTTTTTTTAATTTTTTTTTTCAATGTTTTTTTTGAATTTTTTTTTTTGAATTTTTTTTTAATTTTTTTTTTGATTTTTTTAAAAAAATTTTTTAAATTTTTTTTTAAAAAAATTTTTTTTGAATTTTTTTTTTGTGAATTTTTTTAAAAATTTTTTTTGAAAATTTTTTTTTTGATTTTTTTTTGAAATTTTTTTCGAAATTTTTTTTTTCGATTTTTTTTTGAATTTTTTTTGAATTTTTTTTTGAAATTTTTTTTTATAAATTTTTTTTTGAATTTTTTTTGATTTTTTAAAAAAAAATTTAAATTTTTTTTTAAATTTTTTTTTTCAATTTTTTTTTTGAATTTTTTTTTTTGATTTTTTTTTCAATTTTTTTAAAATTTTTTTTAAATTTTTTTTTTTGAAAATTTTTGTTTGAATTTTTTTTAAATTTTTTTTTTGATTTTTTTTAAATTTTTTTTTAAATTTTTTTTTGAAATTTTTTTTTGTGAATTTTTTTTAAATTTTTTTTTGAAATTTTTTTTTTGATTTTTTTTGAAATTTTTTTCGAAATTTTTTTTTTCGATTTTTTTTAAAATTTTTTTTGAATTTTTTTTTGAAAATTTTTTTTATAAATTTTTTTTGAATTTTTTTGTAATTTTTTTTAATTTTTTTTTTTTAATTTTTTTTCAATTTTTTTTTGAAAATTTTTGTTTGAATTTTTTTTCAATTTTTTTTTTTGATTTTTTAAAAAAAAATTTTTAAATTTTTTTTTGAAATTTTTTTTTGTGAATTTTTTTTTAAATTTTTTTTGAAATTTTTTTTTTTGATTTTTTTTGAAATTTTTTTTTCAATTTTTTTTTTGAAAATCCTTTTAAATTTTTTTTTGATTTTTTTAAAAAATTTTTTTTCAATTTTTTTTTTAAATTTTTTTTTTTGATTTTTTTTTTTAAATTTTTTTTTTTCGATTTTTTTTTGAAAATTTTTTTTAAATTTTTTTTTTGAAATTTTTTTTTGAAAAATTTCCTTTTTGAAATTTTTTTTTCCGATTTTTTTTTCAATTTTTTTTTTCAATTTTTTTTTTGAATTTTTGTTTTGAATTTTTTTTTTGGAAAATTTTCTCATTGAAACTTTTTTTTGATTTTTTAAAAATTTTTTTTTGTAATTTTTTTCGAAATTTTTTTGAAATTTTTTTGTAGTTTTTTTTTGAAAATTTTTCATCTGAAATTTTTTTTTTTTAATTTTTCTTTCGAAATTTTTTTGTAAATTTTTTTTTGAATTTTTTTTTTAAATTTTTTTTATGAAATTATTTTTTTGTGAATTTTTTTTAAAATTTTTTTTTTCAATTTTTTTTTTGAAAATTTTTTTAAATTTTTTTTTGATTTTTTTTTAAAATTTTTTTTTCAATTTTTTTTTTGAAAATTTTTTTTTCGAATTTTTTTTGAATTTTTTTTAAAATTTTTTTTTCAATTTTTTTTTTCAATTTTTTTTTTGAAAATTTTTTAAAATTTTTCAATGAAATTTTTTTTTGATTTTTTTAAAATTTTTTTTTTGAAATTTTTTTTTGTGAATTTTTTTTAAATTTATTTTTTTCAATTTTTTTTTATATTTTTTTTGATTTTTTTTCATTTTTTAAAATTTTTTTTTTTTTTTTTTGAAATTTTTTTTTTTGAATTTTTTTCTGAAATTTTTTTTGAAAATTTTCTCTTTGAATTATTTTTTTTGATTTTTTAAAATTTTTTTTTCAATTTTTTTTGAAATTTTCTTTTTGATTTTTTTTAAAATTTTTTTTTCAATTTTTTTTTCAATTTTTTTTTTGATTTAAAAAAAAAAAAATTTTAAATTTTTTTTTTTGAAATTTTTTTTGTGAATATTTTTTAAATTTTTTTTTCAATTTTTTTTTTGAAATTTTTTTTTTGATTTTTTTATCAATTTTTTTTTAAATTTTTTTTTATAATTTTTTTTTGAAATTTTTTTTTTTGAATTTTTTTTGAAAAATTTTCTCTTTGAATTATTTTTTTTGATTATTTTTTCAATTTTTTTTTAATTTTTTTTTTCAATGTTTTTTTTGAATTTTTTTTTGTGAATTTTTTTGAATTTTTTTTTGATTTTTTTATCAATTTTTTTTTAATTTTTTTTTTATAATTTTTTTTTTGAAAATTTTATTTCGAATTTTTTTTTTTAATTTTTTTTGAAAAATTTTCTCTTTGAATTATTTGTTTTGATTTTTTTTAATTTTTTTTTTCAATTTTTTTTTTCGATTTTTTTTTTGAAATTTTTTTTTTGATTTTTTTAAAAATTTTTTTTCAATTTTTCTTTGAAATTTTTTTTGTGAATTTTTTAAAAAAAAATTTTAAAAATTTTTTTTTTCAATTTTTTTTTGAAATGTTTTTTCCGATTTTTTTTAAAATTTTTTTAATTTTTTTTTGAAATTTCAATTTTCAATTTTTTTTTGAATTTTTTTTGTAATTTTTTTAAAATTTTTTTTGTAATTTTTTTCGAAATTTTTTTTTGAAATATTTTTTATTTTTTTTTTGAAATTTTTTTTTTCAATTTTTTTTGAATTTATTTTTGTATTTTTTTTTAAATTTTTTTTTGTAATTTTTTCGAAATTTTTTTGAAATATTTTTTAGTTTTTTTTTGAAAATTTTTTATTTGAAATTTTTTTTGAAAAATTTTCTCTTTGAATTATTTTTTTTGATTTTTTTTAAAAAATTTTTTTTAAATTTTTTTTTCAATTTTTTTTTTGAAAAATTTTTTTTTTCAATTTTTTTTAAATTTTTTTTTTGATTTTTTTAATTTTTTTTTTATTCTTTTATGAAATTTTTTTTTTGATTTTTCAAAATGTTTTTTCAAAATTTTTCAATGAAATTTTTTTTTTGATTTTTTTAAAAAAAATTTTAAAATTTTTTTTTGAATTTTTTTTTGTGAATTTTTTTTAATTTTTTTTTCAATTTTTTTTTTGATTTTTTTTCAATTTTTTTAAAAATTTTTTTTCAATTTTTTTTTTGAAATTTTTTTTTTGAATATTTTTTTGAAATTTTTTTTGAAAAATTTTCTCTTTGAATTATTTTTTTTGATTTTTTAAAATTTTTTTTTTCAATTTTTTTTTGAAATTTTTTTTTTGATTTTTTTTTAAAATTTTTTTAAAAATTTTTTTTTCAATTTTTTTTTGATTTTTTAAAAAAAAAATTTTAAATTTTTTTTTGAAATTTTTTTTTGTGAATTTTTTTTAAATTTTTTTTTAAATTTTTTTTTTGAAATTTTTTTTTTTGATTTTTTTATCAATTTTTTTTAAAAATTTTTTTTATAATTTTTTTTTTGGAAATTTTTTTTTTGAATTTTTTTTTTGAATTTTTTTTGAAAAATTTTCTCTTTGAATTATTTTTTTTGATTTTTTAAAAATTTTTCTTTTCAATTTTTTTTTGAAATTTTTTTTTTGATTTTTTTAAAAAAATTTATTCAATTTTTTTTTTTAATTTTTTTTTGTGAATTTCTTTCAATTTTTTTTTGTATTTTTTTTAAAATTTTTTTTTTGTAATTTTTTCGAAATTTTTTTGAAATATTTTTTGTTTTTTTTTTGAAAATTTTTTATTTGAAATTTTTTTTGAAAAATTTTCTTTTTTTTTGATTTTTTTTAAATTTTTTTTTAAATTTTTTTTGAAATTTTTTATTTTGATTTTTTTTAAAAATTTTTTTAAAACTATTTTTTCAATTTTTTTTTTGAAAAATTTTTTTTTCAATTTTTTTTAAATTTTTTTTTTGATTTTTTTAAATTTTTTCTTTAATTTTTTTATGAAATTTTTCTTTTGATTTTTTAAAATGTTTTTTCAAAAATTTTTTTTGAAATTTTTTTTGTAAATTTTTTAAATTTTTTTTTTTAAATTCTTTTTTTGAATTTTTTTTTTTGAATTTTTTTTTGAATTTTTTTTTCGAATTTTTTTTTGAATTTTTTTAAAAAATTTTTTTGAATTTTTTTTTTCAATTTTTTTTTGAAAATTTTTTTAAAATTTTTTTATGAATTTTTTTTTATTTTTTCAAAATTTTTTTTAAAATTTTTTTTTGAAATTTTTTTTTGTGAATTTTTTTAAAATTTTTTTTTCAATTTTTTTTTTGAAATTTTTTTTTTTTGATTTTTTTTTCAATTTTTTTTAAATTTTTTTTAAAATTTTTTTTTCAATTTTTTTTTGGATTTTTTTTTTAAATTTATTTTTTTCTCAATTTTTTTTTTATTTTTTTTTTAATTTTTTTTTTGAATATTTTTTTTTTATTTTTTTTTGAATTTTTTTTGGAAATTTTTTTTTTGATTATTTTTTCAATTTTTTTTTAATTTTTTTTTTCAATGTTTTTTTTGAAATTTTTTTTTTGAATTTTTTTTAATTTTTTTTTTTGATTTTTTTAAAAAAATTTTTTAAATTTTTTTTTAAAAAAAATTTTTTTTGAATTTTTTTTTTGTGAATTTTTTTAAAAATTTTTTTTGAAAATTTTTTTTTTGATTTTTTTTTGAAATTTTTTTCGAAATTTTTTTTTTCGATTTTTTTTTGAATTTTTTTTGAATTTTTTTTTGAAAATTTTTTTTATAAATTTTTTTTTGAATTTTTTTTGATTTTTTAAAAAAAAATTTAAATTTTTTTTTTAATTTTTTTTTTCAATTTTTTTTTTGAATTTTTTTTTTTTGATTTTTTTTTCAATTTTTTTAAAAATTTTTTTAAAATTTTTTTTTTGAAAATTTTTGTTTGAATTTTTTTTTAATTTTTTTTTTGATTTTTTTTAAATTTTTTTTTAAATTTTTTTTTGAAATTTTTTTTTGTGAATTTTTTTTAAAATTTTTTTTGAAATTTTTTTTTTTATTTTTTTTGAAATTTTTTTCGAAATTTTTTTTTCGATTTTTTTTTAAATTTTTTTTGAATTTTTTTTTTGAAAATTTTTTTTATAAATTTTTTTTGAATTTTTTTGTAATTTTTTTTAATTTTTTTTTTTTAATTTTTTTTCAATTTTTTTTTTGAAAATTTTTGTTTGAATTTTTTTTCAATTTTTTTTTTTGATTTTTTTAAAAAAAATTTTTAAATTTTTTTTTGAAATTTTTTTTTGTGAATTTTTTTTTAAATTTTTTTTGAAATTTTTTTTTTTGATTTTTTTTGAAATTTTTTTTTCAATTTTTTTTTTGAAAATCCTTTTAAATTTTTTTTTGATTTTTTTAAAAAATTTTTTTTCAATTTTTTTTTTAAATTTTTTTTTTTGATTTTTTTTTTGAAATTTTTTTTTTTCGATTTTTTTTTGAAAATTTTTTTTAAATTTTTTTTTTGAAATTTTTTTTTTGAAAAATTTCCTTTTTGAAATTTTTTTTTCCGATTTTTTTTTCAATTTTTTTTTTCAATTTTTTTTTTGAATTTTTGTTTTGAATTTTTTTTTTGGAAAATTTTCTCATTGAAACTTTTTTTTGATTTTTTAAAAAATTTTTTTTGTAATTTTTTTCGAAATTTTTTTGAAATTTTTTTGTAGTTTTTTTTTGAAAATTTTTCATCTGAAATTTTTTTTTTTTAATTTTTCTTTCGAAATTTTTTTGTAAATTTTTTTTTGAATTTTTTTTTAAAATTTTTTTTATGAAATTATTTTTTTGTGAATTTTTTTTAAAATTTTTTTTTTCAATTTTTTTTTTGAAAATTTTTTTAAATTTTTTTTTGATTTTTTTTTAAAATTTTTTTTTCAATTTTTTTTTTGAAAATTTTTTTTTCGAATTTTTTTTGAATTTTTTTTAAAATTTTTTTTTCAATTTTTTTTTTCAATTTTTTTTTTGAAAATTTTTTAAAATTTTTCAATGAAATTTTTTTTTGATTTTTTTAAAATTTTTTTTTTGAAATTTTTTTTTGTGAATTTTTTTTAAATTTATTTTTTTCAATTTTTTTTTATATTTTTTTTGATTTTTTTTCATTTTTTAAAATTTTTTTTTTTTTTTTTTGAAATTTTTTTTTTTGAATTTTTTTCTGAAATTTTTTTTGAAAATTTTCTCTTTGAATTATTTTTTTTGATTTTTTAAAAATTTTTTTTCAATTTTTTTTGAAATTTTCTTTTTGATTTTTTTTAAAATTTTTTTTTCAATTTTTTTTTCAATTTTTTTTTTTGATTTAAAAAAAAAAAAATTTTAAATTTTTTTTTTTGAAATTTTTTTTGTGAATATTTTTTAAATTTTTTTTTCAATTTTTTTTTTGAAATTTTTTTTTTGATTTTTTTATCAATTTTTTTTTAAATTTTTTTTTATAATTTTTTTTTGAAATTTTTTTTTTTGAATTTTTTTTGAAAAATTTTCTCTTTGAATTATTTTTTTTGATTTTTTTTAAATTTTTTTTTTCAATTTTTTTTTGAAATTTTTTTTTTGATTTTTTTAAATTTTTTTTTTCAATTTTTTTTTGAATTTTTTTTTGTGAATTTTTTTGATTTTTTTTTTGATTTTTTTATCAATTTTTTTTTAATTTTTTTTTTATAATTTTTTTTTTGAAAATTTTATTTCGAATTTTTTTTTTTAATTTTTTTTGAAAAATTTTCTCTTTGAATTATTTGTTTTGATTTTTTTAATTTTTTTTTTCAATTTTTTTTTTCGATTTTTTTTTTGAAATTTTTTTTTTGATTTTTTTAAAAATTTTTTTTCAATTTTTCTTTGAAATTTTTTTTGTGAATTTTTTAAAAAAAAATTTTAAAAATTTTTTTTTTCAATTTTTTTTTTAAATGTTTTTTCCGATTTTTTTTAAAATTTTTTTAATTTTTTTTTGAAATTTCAATTTTCAATTTTTTTTGAATTTTTTTTGTAATTTTTTTAAAATTTTTTTTGTAATTTTTTTCGAAATTTTTTTTGAAATATTTTTTATTTTTTTTTTGAAATTTTTTTTTTCAATTTTTTTTGAATTTATTTTTGTATTTTTTTTTAAATTTTTTTTTGTAATTTTTTCGAAATTTTTTTGAAATATTTTTTAGTTTTTTTTTGAAAATTTTTTATTTGAAATTTTTTTTGAAAAATTTTCTCTTTGAATTATTTTTTTTGATTTTTTTTAAAAAAATTTTTTTAAATTTTTTTTTCAATTTTTTTTTTGAAAAATTTTTTTTTCAATTTTTTTTAAATTTTTTTTTTGATTTTTTTAATTTTTTTTTTATTCTTTTATGAAATTTTTTTTTTGATTTTTCAAAATGTTTTTTCAAAATTTTTCAATGAAATTTTTTTTTTGATTTTTTTAAAAAAAATTTTAAAATTTTTTTTTGAATTTTTTTTTGTGAATTTTTTTTAATTTTTTTTTTCAATTTTTTTTTGATATTTTTTTTTTGATTTTTTTTCAATTTTTTAAAAAATTTTTTTTCAATTTTTTTTTTGAAATTTTTTTTTTGAATATTTTTTTGAAATTTTTTTTGAAAAATTTTCTATTTGAATTATTTTTTTTGATTTTTTAAAATTTTTTTTTTCAATTTTTTTTTGAAATTTTTTTTTTGATTTTTTTTTTAAATTTTTTTAAAAATTTTTTTTTCAATTTTTTTTTTGATTTTTTAAAAAAAAAATTTTAAATTTTTTTTTGAAATTTTTTTTTGTGAATTTTTTTTAAATTTTTTTTTAAATTTTTTTTTTGAAATTTTTTTTTTTGATTTTTTTATCAATTTTTTTTAAAATTTTTTTTTATAATTTTTTTTTTGGAAATTTTTTTTTTGAATTTTTTTTTTGAATTTTTTTTGAAAAATTTTCTCTTTGAATTATTTTTTTTGATTTTTTAAAAATTTTTCTTTTCAATTTTTTTTTGAAATTTTTTTTTTGATTTTTTTAAAAAAATTTATTCAATTTTTTTTTTAAATTTTTTTTTGTGAATTTCTTTCAATTTTTTTTTGTATTTTTTTTAAAATTTTTTTTTTGTAATTTTTTCGAAATTTTTTTGAAATATTTTTTGTTTTTTTTTTGAAAATTTTTTATTTGAAATTTTTTTTGAAAAATTTTCTTTTTTTTTGATTTTTTTAAAATTTTTTTTTAAATTTTTTTTGAAATTTTTTATTTTGATTTTTTTTAAAAATTTTTTTAAAACTATTTTTTCAATTTTTTTTTTGAAAAATTTTTTTTTCAATTTTTTTAAAATTTTTTTTTTGATTTTTTTAAATTTTTTCTTTAATTTTTTTATGAAATTTTTCTTTTGATTTTTTAAAATGTTTTTTCAAAAATTTTTTTTGAAATTTTTTTTGTAAATTTTTTAAATTTTTTTTTTTAAATTCTTTTTTTGAATTTTTTTTTTGAATTTTTTTTTGAATTTTTTTTTCGAATTTTTTTTTGAATTTTTTTAAAAAATTTTTTTGAATTTTTTTTTTCAATTTTTTTTTGAAAATTTTCTTAAAATTTTTTTATGAATTTTTTTTTATTTTTTCAAAATTTTTTTTAAAATTTTTTTTTGAAATTTTTTTTTGTGAATTTTTTTAAAATTTTTTTTTCAATTTTTTTTTTGAAATTTTTTTTTTTTGATTTTTTTTTCAATTTTTTTTAAATTTTTTTTAAAATTTTTTTTTCAATTTTTTTTTGGATTTTTTTTTGAAATTTATTTTTTTCTCAATTTTTTTTTTATTTTTTTTTTAATTTTTTTTTTGAATATTTTTTTTTTATTTTTTTTTGAATTTTTTTTGGAAATTTTTTTTTTGATTATTTTTTCAATTTTTTTTTAATTTTTTTTTTCAATGTTTTTTTTGAAATTTTTTTTTTGAATTTTTTTTAAATTTTTTTTTTGATTTTTTTAAAAAAATTTTTTAAATTTTTTTTTAAAAAAAAATTTTTTTGAATTTTTTTTTTGTGAATTTTTTTAAAAATTTTTTTTGAAAATTTTTTTTTTGATTTTTTTTTGAAATTTTTTTCGAAATTTTTTTTTTCGATTTTTTTTTGAATTTTTTTTGAATTTTTTTTTGAAAATTTTTTTTATAAATTTTTTTTTGAATTTTTTTTGATTTTTTAAAAAAAAATTTAAATTTTTTTTTAAATTTTTTTTTTCAATTTTTTTTTTGAATTTTTTTTTTTTGATTTTTTTTTCAATTTTTTTAAAATTTTTTTTAAAATTTTTTTTTTGAAAATTTTTTTTTGAATTTTTTTTAAATTTTTTTTTTGATTTTTTTAAAATTTTTTTTTAAATTTTTTTTTGAAATTTTTTTTTGTGAATTTTTTTTAAAATTTTTTTTGAAATTTTTTTTTTGATTTTTTTTGAAATTTTTTTCGAAATTTTTTTTTTCGATTTTTTTTTAAATTTTTTTTGAATTTTTTTTTTGAAAATTTTTTTTATAAATTTTTTTTGAATTTTTTTGTAATTTTTTTTAATTTTTTTTTTTTAATTTTTTTTCAATTTTTTTTTTGAAAATTTTTGTTTGAATTTTTTTTCAATTTTTTTTTTGATTTTTTTAAAAAAAATTTTTAAATTTTTTTTTGAAATTTTTTTTTGTGAATTTTTTTTTAAATTTTTTTTGAAATTTTTTTTTTTGATTTTTTTTGAAATTTTTTTTTCAATTTTTTTTTTGAAAATCCTTTTAAATTTTTTTTTGATTTTTTTAAAAAATTTTTTTTCAATTTTTTTTTTGAAAATTTTTTTTTTGAATTTTTTTTTGAAATTTTTTTTGAAATTTTTTTTTCGAATTTTTTTTTGAATTTTTTTTTTAAATTTTTTTTTTGAAAATTTTTTAAAATTTTTCAATGAAATTTTTTTTTGATTTTTTTAAAATTTTTTTTTTGAAATTTTTTTTTGTGAATTTTTTTTAAATTTATTTTTTTCAATTTTTTTTTTATATTTTTTTTGATTTTTTTTCATTTTTTAAATTTTTTTTTTTTTTTTTTTTTAAATTTTTTTTTTTGAATTTTTTTCTGAAATTTTTTTTGAAAAATTTTCTCTTTGAATTATTTTTTTTGATTTTTTAAAATTTTTTTTTCAATTTTTTTTGAAATTTTCTTTTTGATTTTTTTTAAAATTTTTTTTTCAATTTTTTTTTCAATTTTTTTTTTTGATTTTAAAAAAAAAAATTTTAAATTTTTTTTTTGAAATTTTTTTTGTGAATATTTTTTAAATTTTTTTTTCAATTTTTTTTTTGAAATTTTTTTTTTGATTTTTTTATCAATTTTTTTTTAAATTTTTTTTTATAATTTTTTTTTGAAATTTTTTTTTTTTGAATTTTTTTTGAAAAATTTTCTCTTTGAATTATTTTTTTTGATTTTTTTTAAATTTTTTTTTTCAATTTTTTTTTGAAATTTTTTTTTTGATTTTTTTAAATTTTTTTTTTCAATTTTTTTTTGAATTTTTTTTTGTGAATTTTTTTGAATTTTTTTTTTGATTTTTTTATCAATTTTTTTTTTATTTTTTTTTTATAATTTTTTTTTTGAAAATTTTATTTCGAATTTTTTTTTTTAATTTTTTTTGAAAAATTTTCTCTTTGAATTATTTGTTTTGATTTTTTTAATTTTTTTTTTTCAATTTTTTTTTTCGATTTTTTTTTTTGAAATTTTTTTTTTGATTTTTTTAAAAATTTTTTTTCAATTTTTCTTTGAAATTTTTTTTGTGAATTTTTTAAAAAAAATTTTTTAAAATTTTTTTTTTCAATTTTTTTTTGAAATGTTTTTTCCGATTTTTTTTTAAATTTTTTAAATTTTTTTTTGAAATTTCAATTTTCAATTTTTTTTTGAATTTTTTTTGTAATTTTTTTAAAAATTTTTTTGTAATTTTTTTCGAAATTTTTTTTGAAATATTTTTTTTTTTTTTTTGAAATTTTTTTTTTCAATTTTTTTTTGAATTTATTTTTGTATTTTTTTTTAAATTTTTTTTTGTAATTTTTTCGAAATTTTTTTGAAATATTTTTTAGTTTTTTTTTGAAAATTTTTTATTTGAAATTTTTTTTGAAAAATTTTCTCTTTGAATTATTTTTTTTGATTTTTTTTAAAAAAATTTTTTTAAATTTTTTTTTCAATTTTTTTTTTGAAAAATTTTTTTTTTCAATTTTTTTTAAATTTTTTTTTTGATTTTTTTAATTTTTTTTTAATTCTTTTATGAAATTTTTTCTTTGATTTTTCAAAATGTTTTTTCAAAATTTTTCAATGAAATTTTTTTTTTGATTTTTTTAAAAAAAATTTTAAAATTTTTTTTTGAATTTTTTTTTGTGAATTTTTTTTAATTTTTTTTTTCAATTTTTTTTTGATATTTTTTTTTTGATTTTTTTTCAATTTTTTTAAAAATTTTTTTTCAATTTTTTTTTTGAAATTTTTTTTTTGAATATTTTTTTGAAATTTTTTTTGAAAAATTTTCTCTTTGAATTATTTTTTTTGATTTTTTAAAATTTTTTTTTTCAATTTTTTTTTGAAATTTTTTTTTTGATTTTTTTTTTTAATTTTTTTAAAAATTTTTTTTTCAATTTTTTTTTTGATTTAAAAAAAAAAAAATTTTAAATTTTTCTTTGAAATTTTTTTTTGTGAATTTTTTTTAAATTTTTTTTTAAATTTTTTTTTTGAAATTTTTTTTTTTTGATTTTTTTATCAATTTTTTTTTAAATTTTTTTTTATAATTTTTTTTTTGAAAATTTTTTTTTTGAATTTTTTTTTTGAATTTTTTTTGAAAAATTTTCTCTTTGAATTATTTTTTTTGATTTTTTAAAAATTTTTCTTTTCAATTTTTTTTTGAAATTTTTTTTTTGATTTTTTTAAAAAAATTTATTCAATTTTTTTTTAAATTTTTTTTTGTGAATTTCTTTCAATTTTTTTTTGTATTTTTTTTTAAATTTTTTTTTTGTAATTTTTTCGAAATTTTTTTGAAATATTTTTTGTTTTTTTTTTGAAAATTTTTTATTTGAAATTTTGTTTGAAAAATTTTCTTTTTTTTGATTTTTTTTAAATTTTTTTTTTAATTTTTTTTTGAAATTTTCTATTTTGATTTTTTTTAAAAATTTTTTTAAAACTATTTTTTCAATTTTTTTTTTGAAAAATTTTTTTTTCAATTTTTTTTAAATTTTTTTTTTGATTTTTTTAAATTTTTTCTTTAATTTTTTTATGAAATTTTTCTTTTGATTTTTTAAAATGTTTTTTCAAAAAATTTTTTTTAAATTTTTTTTGTGAATTTTTTTAAATTTTTTTTTTAAATTCTTTTTTTGAATTTTTTTTTGAATTTTTTTTTGAATTTTTTTTTCGAATTTTTTTTTGAATTTTTTTAAAAAAATTTTTTGAATTTTTTTTTTCAATTTTTTTTTGAAAATTTTTTTAAAATTTTTTTATGAATTTTTTTTTATTTTTTCAAAATTTTTTTTAAAATTTTTTTTTGAAATTTTTTTTTGTGAATTTTTTTAAAATTTTTTTTTCAATTTTTTTTTTGAAATTTTTTTTTTTGATTTTTTTTTCAATTTTTTTTTAATTTTTTTTAAAATTTTTTTTTCAATTTTTTTTTGGATTTTTTTTTGAAATTTATTTTTTTCTCAATTTTTTTTTTATTTTTTTTTTTATTTTTTTTTTGAATATTTTTTTTTTTATTTTTTTTTGAATTTTTTTTGGAAATTTTTTTTTTGATTATTTTTTCAATTTTTTTTAATTTTTTTTTTCAATGTTTTTTTTGAAATTTTTTTTTTGAATTTTTTTTAAATTTTTTTTTTGATTTTTTAAAAAAAAAATTTTAAATTTTTTTTTAAAAAAATTTTTTTTTGAAATTTTTTTTTGTGAATTTTTTTAAAAATTTTTTTTGAAAATTTTTTTTTTGATTTTTTTTTGAAATTTTTTTCGAAATTTTTTTTTTCGATTTTTTTTTGAATTTTTTTTGAATTTTTTTTTGAAAATTTTTTTTATAAATTTTTTTTTGAATTTTTTTTGATTTTTTAAAAAAAAATTTAAATTTTTTTTTTAATTTTTTTTTTCAATTTTTTTTTTGAATTTTTTTTTTTGATTTTTTTTTTCAATTTTTTTAAAAATTTTTTTAAAATTTTTTTTTTGAAAATTTTTGTTTGAATTTTTTTTAAATTTTTTTTTTGATTTTTTTTAAATTTTTTTTTAAATTTTTTTTTGAAATTTTTTTTTGTGAATTTTTTTTTAAATTTTTTTTGAAATTTTTTTTTTGATTTTTTTTGAAATTTTTTTCGAAATTTTTTTTTTCGATTTTTTTTAAAATTTTTTTTGAATTTTTTTTTTGAAAATTTTTTTTATAAATTTTTTTTGAATTTTTTTGTAATTTTTTTTAATTTTTTTTTTTTAATTTTTTTTCAATTTTTTTTTTGAAAATTTTTGTTTGAATTTTTTTTAAATTTTTTTTTTGATTTTTTTAAAAATTTTTTTTAAATTTTTTTTTGAAATTTTTTTTTGTGAATTTTTTTTAAAATTTTTTTTGAAATTTTTTTTTGATTTTTTTTGAAATTTTTTTTTCAATTTTTTTTTTGAAAATTCTTTTAAATTTTTTTTTGATTTTTTTTTTAAATTTTTTTTCAATTTTTTTTTTGAAATTTTTTTTTTTGAATTTTTTTTTGAAATTTTTTTTGAATTTTTTTTTTAAATTTTTTTTTGAATTTTTTTTTTCAATTTTTTTTTGAAAATTTTTTAAAATTTTTCAATGAAATTTTTTTTTTTGATTTTTTAAAATTTTTTTTAAAATTTTTTTTGAAATTTTTTTTTGTGAATTTTTTTTTAAATTTTTTTTGAAAATTTTTTTTTTGATTTTTTTTTGAAATTTTTTTCGAAATTTTTTTTTTCGATTTTTTTTAAATTTTTTTTTGTATTTTTTTTTTTATTTTTTTTTGTAATTTTTTCGAAATTTTTTTGAAATATTTTTTAGTTTTTTTTTGAAAATTTTTTATTTGAAATTTTTTTTGAAAAATTTTCTCTTTGAATTATTTTTTTTGATTTTTTTAAAAAAAAATTTTTTAAATTTTTTTTTCAATTTTTTTTTTGAAAAATTTTTTTTTTCAATTTTTTTTAAATTTTTTTTTTGATTTTTTTAATTTTTTTTTAATTCTTTTATGAAATTTTTTTTTTGATTTTTCAAAATGTTTTTTCAAAATTTTTCAATGAAATTTTTTTTTTGACTTTTTTAAAAAAAAATTTAAATTTTTTTTTTGAATTTTTTTTTGTGAATTTTTTTTAATTTTTTTTTTCAATTTTTTTTTGATATTTTTTTTTTGATTTTTTTTCAATTTTTTTAAAAATTTTTTTTCAATTTTTTTTTGAAATTTTTTTTTTGAATATTTTTTTGAAATTTTTTTTGAAAAATTTTCTCTTTGAATTATTTTTTTTGATTTTTTAAAATTTTTTTTTCAATTTTTTTTTGAAATTTTTTTTTTGATTTTTTTTTAAAACTTTTTTAAAAATTTTTTTTTCAATTTTTTTTTTGATTTTTTTAAAAAAAAATTTAAAATTTTTTTTTGAAATTTTTTTTTGTGAATTTTTTTTAAATTTTTTTTTTAATTTTTTTGTGAATTTCTTTCAATTTTTTTTTGTATTTTTTTTAAAAATTTTTTTTTGTAATTTTTTCGAAATTTTTTTGAAATATTTTTTGGTTTTTTTTTGAAAATTTTTTATTTGAAATTTTTTTTGAAAAATTTTCTTTTTTTTGATTTTTTTTAAATTTTTTTTAAAATTTTTTTTGAAATTTTTTATTTTGATTTTTTTTTTAAATTTTTTTAAAACTATTTTTTCAATTTTTTTTTGAAAAATTTTTTTTTCAATTTTTTTTAAATTTTTTTTTTTGATTTTTTCAAATTTTTTCTTTAATTTTTTTATGAAATTTTTCTTTTGATTTTTTGAAATGTTTTTTCAAAAATTTTTTTTGAAATTTTTTTTGTGAATTTTTTTAAATTTTTTTTTTAAATTCTTTTTTTGAATTTTTTTTTTGATTTTTTTTTCGAATTTTTTTTTGAATTTTTTTAAAAAAATTTTTTGAATTTTTTTTTTCAATTTTTTTTTGAAAATTTTTTTGAAATTTTTTTATGAATTTTTTTTTATTTTTTCAAAATTTTTTTTAAAATTTTTTTTTGAAATTTTTTTTTGTGAATTTTTTTAAAATTTTTTTTTCAATTTTTTTTTTGAAATTTTTTTTTTTGATTTTTTTTTCAATTTTTTTAAAATTTTTTTTTCAATTTTTTTTTGGATTTTTTTTTGAAATTTATTTTTTTCTCAATTTTTTTTTATTTTTTTTTAAATTTTTTTTTTGAAATTTTTTTTTTTTTATTTTTTTTTTGAATTTTTTTTGGAAATTTTTTTTTTGATTATTTTTTCAATTTTTTTTTAAATTTTTTTTTCAATGTTTTTTTTGAAATTTTTTTTTTGAATTTTTTTTAAATTTTTTTTTTGATTTTTTTTAAAAAAATTTTTAAATTTTTTTTTAAAAAAATTTTTTTTTGAAATTTTTTTTTGTGAATTTTTTTAAAAATTTTTTTTGAAAATTTTTTTTTTGATTTTTTTTTGAAATTTTTTTCGAAATTTTTTTTTTCGATTTTTTTTTGAATTTTTTTTGAATTTTTTTTTGAAAATTTTTTTTATAAATTTTTTTTTGAATTTTTTTTGATTTAAAAAAAAAATTTAAATTTTTTTTTTAATTTTTTTTTTCAATTTTTTTTTTGAATTTTTTTTTTTTTATTTTTTTTTTCAATTTTTTTAAAATTTTTTTTAAAATTTTTTTTTTGAAAATTTTTGTTTGAATTTTTTTTAAATTTTTTTTTTGATTTTTTTTAAATTTTTTTTTGAAATTTTTTTTTGTGAATTTTTTTTAAAATTTTTTTTGAAATTTTTTTTTTGATTTTTTTTGAAATTTTTTTCGAAATTTTTTTTTTCGATTTTTTTTTTATTTTTTTTGAATTTTTTTTTTGAAAATTTTTTTTATAAATTTTTTTTGAATTTTTTTGTAATTTTTTTTAATTTTTTTTTTTTATTTTTTTTCAATTTTTTTTTTGAAAATTTTTGTTTGAATTTTTTTTAAATTTTTTTTTTTGATTTTTTTAAAAATTTTTTTTAAATTTTTTTTTGAAATTTTTTTTTGTGAATTTTTTTTGAAATTTTTTTTGAAATTTTTTTTTTGATTTTTTTTGAAATTTTTTTCGAAATTTTTTTTTTTCGATTTTTTTTTTAATTTTTTTTGAATTTTTTTTTTTGAAAATTTTTTTTATAAATTTTTTTTGAATTTTTTTATGAAATTTTTGTTTTGATTTTTTCAAAAAATTTTTTAAAATTTTTTTTTTAAATTTTTTTTTGTGAATTTTTTTTAAATTGTTTTTTTTAAATTTTTTTTTCAATTTTTTTTTGATATTTTTTTTTGATTTTTTTTCAATTTTTTTTTTAAATTTTTTTTTCAATTTTTTTTTTGAAAATTTTTTTTGAAAAATTATCTCTTTGAATAATTTTTTTTAATTTTTTTTAAATTTTTTTTTTCAATTTTTTTTTAAATTTTTTTTTTTATTTTTTTTAAAATTATTTTTTAAATTTTTTTTCAATTTTTTTTTGAAAAAATTTTTTTTGAATTTTTCTTTAAATTTTTTTTATTTTTTTAAATTTTTTTTTTGATTTTTTTTTGTGAATTTTTTTTAAAATTTTTTTTTTGAAATTTTTTTAAATTTTTTTTTGATTTTTTTTTTTATGAAATTATTTTTTTGTGAATTTTTTTTAAATTTTTTTTTTAAATTTTTTTTTTGAAAATTCTTTTAAATTTTTTTTTTGATTTTTTTTAAAAATTTTTTTTCAATTTTTTTTTTGAAAATTTTTTTTTTGAATTTTTTTTTGAAATTTTTTTTGAAATTTTTTTTTCGAATTTTTTTTTGAATTTTTTTTTTAAATTTTTTTTTGAATTTTTTTTTTCAATTTTTTTTTTGAAAATTTTTTAAAATTTTTCAATGATATTTTTTTTTTGATTTTTTTAAATTTTTTTTAAAATTTTTTTTGAAATTTTTTTTTGTGAATTTTTTTTAAAATTTTTTTTGAAAATTTTTTTTTTGATTTTTTTTTGAAATTTTTTTCGAAATTTTTTTTTTTCGATTTTTTTTAAATTTTTTTTTGAATTTTTTTTTTGAAAATTTTTTTTATAAATTTTTTTTGAATTTTTTTTGTATTTTTTTTAAAATTTTTTTTTCAATTTTTTTTTTGAAAATTTTTTTTTGAATTTTTTTTTTCAATTTTTTTTTGAAAATTTTTTTAAATTTTTTTATGAAATTTTTTTGAATTTTTCAAAAATTTTTTTTAAATTTTTTTTTGAAATTTTTTTTTGTGAATTTTTTTTAAATTGTTTTATTTTTAATTTTTTTTTGATATTTTTTTTTGATTTTTTTTCAATTTTTTTAAATTTTTTTTTTCAATTTTTTTTTTGAAAATTTTTTTTTTCAATTTTTTTTTTGAAAATTTTTTTTGAAACATTTTCTCTTTGAATTATTTTCTTTAAATTTTTTTAAATTTTTTTTTCAATTTTTTTTTGAAATTTTTTTTTTGATTTTTTTTTTAAATTTTTTTTTTTCGATTTTTTTTTGAAAATTTTTTTTAAAATTTTTTTTTTTGATTTTTTTTTTGAAAAATTTCCTTTTTGAAATTTTTTTTTCCTTTTTTTTTTTTTATTTTTTTTTTCAATTTTTTTTTTGAATTTTTATTTTGAATTTTTTTTTTTGGAAAATTTTCTCTTTGAAACTTTTTTTTGATTTTTTTAAAAAAATTTTTTGTAATTTTTTTCGAAATTTTTTTGAAATTTTTTTGTAGTTTTTTTTTGAAAATTTTTCATCTGAAATTTTTTTTTTTAAATTTTTCTTTCGAAATTTTTTTTTGAATTTTTTTTTGTAAACATTTTTTTTAAATTTTTTTTTTCGAATTTTTTTTTGAAATTTTTTTAATTTTTTTTTTGATTTTTTTTTTTAATTTTTTTATGAAATTATTTTTTTGTGAATTTTTTTTTAAATTTTTTTTTCAATTTTTTTTTGAAAATTTTTTAGAAATTTTTTTGTGTTTTTTTTAAAAAAATTTTCTCAATACTTTTTTGAAAATTTTTTTTTTGAATTTTTTTTTGAAATTTTTTTTGAAATTTTTTTTGAATTTTTTTTAAAATTTTTTTTTGAATTTTTTTCACAATTTTTTTTTATAAAATTTTTTAAAATTTTTCAATGAAATTTTTTTTTTGATTTTTTTAAAAAAAATTTTAAAATTTTTTTTTGAATTTTTTTTTTAATTATTTTTTTTCAATTTTTTTTTTCATATTTTTTTTTTGATTTTTTTTCAATTTTTTTTTCAATATTTTTTTTGAAAATTTTTTTTTTGAATATTTTTTTGAAATTTTTTTTGAAAAATTTTCTCTTTGAATTATTTTTTTTAATTTTTTTTTAATTTTTTTTTTCAATTTTTTTTGAACTTTTTTTTTTTATTTTTTTTAAATTTTTTTTTTAAATTTTTTTTTCAATTTTTTTTTGATTTTTAAAAAAAAAAATTTTAAATTTTTTTTTTAAATTTTTTTATTTGAATTTTTTTTAAATTTCTTTTTCAATTTTTTTTTTGAAATTTTTTTTTTATTTTTTTATCAATTTTTTTTTAAATTTTTTTTTATAATTTTTTTTTTTGAAAATTTTTTTTTTGAATTTTTTTTTTGAATTTTTTTTGAAAAATTTTCTCTTTGAATTATTTGTTTTGATTTTTTTTAATTTTTTTTTTCAATTTTTTTTTTCGATTTTTTTTTGAAATCTTTTTTTTGATTTTTTTAAAAATTTTTTTTTCAATTTTTTTTTGAAATTTTTTTTGTAATTTTTTTCGAAATTTTTTTGAAATTTTTTTGAAGTTTTTTTTTGAAAATTTTTCATCTGAAATTTTTTTTTTGAAATTTTTCTTTCGAAATTTTTTTGTAAATTTTTTTTTGATTTTTTTTTGTAAATTTTTTTTTGAAATTTTTTTTTTCGAATTTTTTTTTGAAATTTTTTTAAATTTTTTTTTGATTTTTTTTTAAATTTTTTCTGAAATTATTTTTTTGTGAATTTTTTTTTAAATTTTTTTTTTCAATTTTTTTTTTGAAATTTTTTTTAAATTTTTTTTTGATTTTTTTTTCAAATTTTTTTTTCAATTTTTTTTTTGAAAATTTTTTTTTCGAATTTTTTTTTGAATTTTTTTTTAATTTTTTTTTTTGAATTTTTTTTTTCAATTTTTTTTTTGAAATTTTTTTAAAATTTTTCAATGAAATTTTTTTTTGATTTTTTTAAAAATTTTTTTTGAAATTTTTTTTTGTGAATTTTTTTTAAATTTATTTTTTTCAATTTTTTTTTTATTTTTTTTTTTTATTTTTTTTCATTTTTTTTAAATTTTTTTTTCAATTTTTTTTTGAAATTTTTTTTTTGAATTTTTTTCTGAAATTTTTTTTGAAAAATTTTCTCTTTGAATTATTTTTTTTGATTTTTTTAAAAATTTTTTTTCAATTTTTTTTGAAATTTTCTTTTTGATTTTTTTTATATTTTTTTAAAAATTTTTTTTCAATTTTTTTTTGATTTTTTTTTAAAAAATTTTTAAATTTTTTTTTGAAATTTTTTTTTGTGAATTTCTTTTTAAATTTTTTTTTCAATTTTTTTTTTGAAATTTTTTTTTTTATTTTTTTATCAATTTTTTTTTTAATTTTTTTTTATAATTTTTTTTTGAAATTTTTTTTTTTGAATTTTTTTTTTGAATTTTTTTTGAAAAATTTTCTCTTTGAATTATTTTTTTTGATTTTTTTTAAATTTTTTTTTTCAATTTTTTTTTGAAATTTTTTTTTTGATTTTTTTAAATTTTTTTTTTTCAATTTTTTTTGAAATTTTTTTTGTGAATTTTTTTGAATTTTTTTTTTGATTTTTTTATCAATTTTTTTTTAATTTTTTTTTTATAATTTTTTTTTTGAAAATTTTTTTTCGAATTTTTTTTTTTAATTTTTTTTGAAAAATTTTCTCTTTGAATTATTTGTTTTGATTTTTTTTAATTTTTTTTTTCAATTTTTTTTTGAAATCTTTTTTTTGATTTTTTTAAAAAAAATTCAAAAAAAAAATCAAAAAAAAAATTTAAAAAAATTAAAAAAATTAAAAAAAAATAATTCAAAGAGAAAATTTTTCAAAAAAAATTTTCAAAATAAAAATTGAAAAAAAAATTTTTAAAAAAATTGAAAAAGAATCAAAAAAAAATTGAAAAAAAAAATTTAAAAAAAAACAATTTAAAAAAAATTCACAAAAAAAATTTAAAAAAAAAATTTAAAAAAAATTTTTGAAAAATTCAAAACAAAAATTTCATAAAAAATTTTTTAAAAATTTTCAAAAAAAAATTGAAAAAAAAAATTCAAAAAAAAAATTTTCAAAAAAAAAATTGAAAAAAAAATTTTAAAAAAATACAAAAAAAATTCAAAAAAAATTTATAAAAAAAATTTTCAAAAAAAAAATTCAAAAAAAATTAAAAAAAAAATCGAAAAAAAAAATTTCGAAAAAAATTTTTAAAAAAATTCACAAAAAAAAATTTCAAAAAAAATTTTAAAAAAAATTTTAAAAAATCAAAAAAAAAATTTCATTGAAAAATTTTAAAAAATTTTCAAAAAAAAAATTGAAAAAAAAATTCAAAAAAAAAATTTAAAAAAAAATTCAAAAAAAAATTCGAAAAAAAAATTTCAAAAAAAATTTCAAAAAAAATTCAAAAAAAAAATTTTCAAAAAAAAAATTGAAAAAAAAATTTAAAAAAAAAATCAAAAAAAAATTTAAAAGAATTTTCAAAAAAAAAATTGAAAAAAAAATTCACAAAAAAATAATTTCATAAAAAAAAAAAAATCAAAAAAAAATATAAAAAATTTCAAAAAAAAAATTTTTAAAAAAATTCAAAAAAAAATCAAAAAAAAATTTAAAAAAATTAAAAAAATTTAAAGAAAAATTCAAAAAAAATTTTTTCAAAAAAAAATTGAAAAAAATTTAAAAAATAATTTTAAAAAAAATCAAAAAAAAAATTTCAAAAAAAAATTGAAAAAAAAAATTTAAAAAAAATTAAAAAAAATTATTCAAAGAGAAAATTTTTCAAAAAAAATTTTCAAAAAAAAAATTGAAAAAAAAATTTTAAAAAAAATTGAAAAAAAATAAAAAAAAAAATATCAAAAAAAAAATTGGAAAAAAAATTAAAAAAAACAATTTAAAAAAAATTCACAAAAAAAAATTTCAAAAAAAATTTTAAAAAATTTTTTGAAAAAATCAAAACAAAAATTTCATAAAAAAATTTAAAAAAAATTTCAAAAAAAAATTGAAAAAAAAAATTAAAAAAAAAAATTTCAAAAAAAAAATTGAAAAAAAATTAAAAAAAAAAATTAAAAAAAATTACAAAAAAATTCAAAAAAAATTTATAAAAAAAATTTTCAAAAAAAAAACAAAAAATATTTCAAAAAAATTTCGAAAAAATTACAAAAAAATACAAAAAAAATTGAAAAAAAAAATAAAAAAAAATTCACAAAAAAAATTTCAAAAAAAAATTGAAAAAAATTTTTTAAAAAATCAAAAAAAAAATTGAAAAGAAAAATTTTAAAAAAATCAAAAAAAATAATTCAAAGAGAAAATTTTTCAAAAAAAATTCAAAAAAAAAATTTTCAAAAAAAAATTATAAAAAAAAATTTTAAAAAAAATTGAAAAAAAATCAAAAAAAAAAATTTCAAAAAAAAAATTAAAAAAAAAATTTAAAAAAAATTCACAAAAAAAAAATTCAAAAAAAAATTTAAAAATTTTTTTTTAAAAAATCAAAAAAAAAAATTGAAAAAAAAATTTTTAAAAAAGTTTAAAAAAAATCAAAAAAAAAATTTCAAAAAAAAATTGAGAAAAAAAATTTAAAAAAATCAAAAAAAGTAATTCAAAGAGAAAATTTTTCAAAAAAAAATTAAAAAAAATATTAAAAAAAAAAATTTCAAAAAAAAAATTGCAAAAAATTTTTTAAAAAAATTGAAAAAAAATCAAAAAAAAAATATAAAAAAAAAATTGAAAAAAAAAATTAAAAAAAATTCACAAAAAAAAATTTCAAAAAAAAATTTTAAAATTTTTTTTAAAAAAATCAAAAAAAAAATTTCATTGAAAAATTTTGAAAAAACATTTTGAAAAATCAAAAAAAAAATTTCATAAAAAAATTAAAAAAAAAATTAAAAAAATCAAAAAAAAAATTTAAAAAAAATTGAAAAAAAAATTTTTCAAAAAAAAATTGGAAAAAAAATTTAAAAAAAAAATTTTTAAATAAAATCAAAAAAAATAATTCAAAGAGAAAATTTTTCAAAAAAAATTTCAAATAAAAAATTTTCAAAAAAAACTAAAAAATATTTCAAAAAAATTTCGAAAAAATTACAAAAAAAAATAAAAAAAAAATACAAAAAAAAAATAAAAAATATTTCAAAAAAAATTTCGAAAAAAATTACAAAAAAAATTTTAAAAAAATTACAAAAAAAATTCAAAAAAAATTGAAAATTGAAATTTAAAAAAAAAATTAAAAAAATTTAAAAAAAAATCGGAAAAAACATTAAAAAAAAAATTGAAAAAAAAAATTTTAAAATTTTTTTTAAAAAAAATTCACAAAAAGAATTTCAAAAAAAAATTGAAAAAAAATTTTTAAAAAAATCAAAAAAAAGATTTCAAAAAAAAATCGAAAAAAAAATTGAAAAAAAAAATTAAAAAAAATCAAAACAAATAATTCAAAGAGAAAATTTTTCAAAAAAAATTAAAAAAAAAAATTCGAAAAAAAATTTTCAAAAAAAAAATTATAAAAAAAAAATTAAAAAAAAATTGATAAAAAAATCAAAAAAAAAATTCAAAAAAATTCACAAAAAAAATTTCAAAAAAAATTGAAAAAAAAAATTTAAAAAAATCAAAAAAAAAATTTCAAAAAAAAATTGAAAAAAAAAATTTAAAAAAAATCAAAAAAAATAATTCAAAGAGAAAATTTTTCAAAAAAAATTCAAAAAAAAAATTCAAAAAAAAAAATTTCAAAAAAAAATTATAAAAAAAAATTAAAAAAAAAATTGATAAAAAAATAAAAAAAAAAATTTCAAAAAAAAAATTGAAAAAAAAATTTAAAAAAAATTCACAAAAAAAAATTTCAAAAAAAAATTTTTAAATTTTTTTTTGAAATTTTTTTTGTGAATTTTTTTTAAATTTTTTTTTCAATTTTTTTTTTGAAATTTTTTTTTTTATTTTTTTATCAATTTTTTTTTTAATTTTTTTTTATAATTTTTTTTTGAAATTTTTTTTTTTGAATTTTTTTTTTGAATTTTTTTTGAAAAATTTTCTCTTTGAATTATTTTTTTTGATTTTTTTTAAATTTTTTTTTTCAATTTTTTTTTGAAATTTTTTTTTTGATTTTTTTAAATTTTTTTTTTCAATTTTTTTTGAAATTTTTTTTGTGAATTTTTTTGAATTTTTTTTTTGATTTTTTTATCAATTTTTTTTTAATTTTTTTTTTATAATTTTTTTTTTGAAAATTTTTTTTCGAATTTTTTTTTTTAATTTTTTTTGAAAAATTTTCTCTTTGAATTATTTGTTTTGATTTTTTTTAATTTTTTTTTTCAATTTTTTTTTTCGATTTTTTTTTGAAATCTTTTTTTTGATTTTTTTAAAAATTTTTTTTCAATTTTTTTTTGAAATTCTTTTTGTGAATTTTTAAAAAAAAAAATTTTAAAATTTTTTTTTTCAATTTTTTTTTTAATGTTTTTTCCGATTTTTTTTTTAATTTTTTTAATTTTTTTTTGAAATTTCAATTTTCAATTTTTTTTGAATTTTTTTTGTAATTTTTTTAAAATTTTTTTTGTAATTTTTTTCGAAATTTTTTTTGAAATATTTTTTATTTTTTTTTTGTATTTTTTTTTTAATTTTTTTTTGTAATTTTTTCGAAATTTTTTTGAAATATTTTTTAGTTTTTTTTGAAAATTTTTTATTTGAAATTTTTTTTGAAAAATTTTCTCTTTGAATTATTTTTTTTGATTTTATTTAAAAATTTTTTTTTTAAATTTTTTTTCCAATTTTTTTTTGAAAAATTTTTTTTTCAATTTTTTTTAAATTTTTTTTTTGATTTTTTTAATTTTTTTTTAAATTTTTTTATGAAATTTTTTTTTTGATTTTTCAAAATGTTTTTTCAAAATTTTTCAATGAAATTTTTTTTTTGATTTTTTTAAAAAAAATTTTAAAATTTTTTTTTGAAATTTTTTTTTGTGAATTTTTTTTAATTTTTTTTTTCAATTTTTTTTTTATATTTTTTTTTTGATTTTTTTTCAATTTTTTTAAAAAATTTTTTTCAATTTTTTTTTTGAAATTTTTTTTTTGAATATTTTTTTTAATTTTTTTTGAAAAATTTTCTCTTTGAATTACTTTTTTTGATTTTTTTTAATTTTTTTTCTCAATTTTTTTTTGAAATTTTTTTTTTGATTTTTTTTAAACTTTTTTAAAAATTTTTTTTTCAATTTTTTTTTTGATTTTTTAAAAAAAAATTTTAAATTTTTTTTTGAATTTTTTTTTTGTGAATTTTTTTTAAATTTTTTTTTTAATTTTTTTTTTGAAATTTTTTTTTTTGATTTTTTTTCAATTTTTTTTAAAATTTTTTTTTTATAATTTTTTTTTGAAAATTTTTTTTTTGAATTTTTTTTGAAAAATTTTCCCTTTGAATTATTTTTTTTGATTTTTTAAAAATTTTTCTTTTCAATTTTTTTTTTGATTTTTTAAAAAAATTTTTTCAATTTTTTTTTGAAATTTTTTTTGTGAATTTTTTTTTATTTTTTTTTTCAATTTTTTTTGTATTTTTTTGTAATTTTTTCGAAATTTTTTTGAAATATTTTTTGTTTTTTTTTTGAAAATTTTTTTTATAAATTTTTTTTGAATTTTTTTGTAATTTTTTTTAATTTTTTTTTTAAATTTTTTTTCAATTTTTTTTTTGAAATTTTTTTTTTTAATTTTTTTTTTCAATTTTTTTTTGAAATTTTTGTTTTGATTTTTTCAAAAAATTTTTTAAAATTTTTTTTGAAATTTTTTTTTGTGAATTTTTTTTTAATTGTTTTTTTTAATTTTTTTTCCAATTTTTTTTTTGATATTTTTTTTTTGATTTTTTTTCAATTTTTTTTAAAATTTTTTTTTCAATTTTTTTTTTGAAATTTTTTTTTGAAAAATTTTCTCTTTGAATAATTTTTTTTAATTTTTTTTAAATTTTTTTTTCAATTTTTTTTTGAAATTTTTTTTTTGATTTTTTTTTAAATTATTTTTTAAATTTTTTTCAATTTTTTTTTGAAAAAATTTTTTTTGAATTTTTCTTTAAATTTTTTTAATTTTTTTAAATTTTTTTTTTGATTTCTTTTTGAATTTTTTTAAAAATTTTTTTTTTGAAATTTTTTATATTTTTTTTTGATTTTTTTTTTTTTATGAAATTATTTTTTTGTGAATTTTTTTTTCAATTTTTTTTTTGAAAATTCTTTTAAATTTTTTTTTGATTTTTTTTTTAAATTTTTTTTTAAATTTTTTTTTTGAAAATTTTTTTTTTGAATTTTTTTTGAAATTTTTTTTGAAATTTTTTTTTCGAATTTTTTTTTGAATTTTTTTTTAAATTTTTTTTTTGAATTTTTTTTTCAATTTTTTTTTTGAAAATTTTTTAAAATTTTTCAATGAAATTTTTTTTTTGATTTTTTAAATTTTTTTTTAAAATTTTTTTTGAAATTTTTTTTTGTGAATTTTTTTAAAAATTTTTTTCGAAATTTTTTTTTTCGATTTTTTTTTTAATTTTTTTTGAATTTTTTTTTTGAAAATTTTTTTTATAAATTTTTTTTGAATTTTTTTTGTATTTTTTTAAAATTTTTTTTTCAATTTTTTTTATGAAAATTTTTTTTTTGAATTTTTTTTTTCAATTTTTTTTTGAAAATTTTTTAAAATTTTTTTATGAAATTTTTGTTTTGAATTTTTCAAAATTTTTTTTTAAATTTTTTTTTTAAATTTTTTTTGTGAATTTTTTTTAAATTGTTTTTTTTTAAATTTTTTTTTTCAATTTTTTTTTGATTCTTTTTCAATTTTTTTAAAAATTTTTTTTTCAATTTTTATTTTGAAAATTTTTTTTGAAAAATTTTCTCTTTGAATTATTTTTTTTTAATTTTTTTAATTTTTTTAAATTTTTTTTTTGATTTTTTTTTTGAATTTTTTTTAAAAATTTTTTTTTGAAATTTTTTTAAATTTTTTTTTGATTTTTTTTTTATGAAATTATTTTTTTGTGAATTTTTTTTTAAATTTTTTTTTTGAAAATTCTTTTAAATTTTTTTTTGATTTTTTTTTGTAAATTTTATTTTGAAATTTTTTTTTTGAATTTTTTTTGAAAAATTTTCTCTTTGAATTATTTTTTTTTATTTTTTCAAAAAAAAATTTTTAAATTTTTTTTTGAAATTTTTTTTGTGAATTTTTTTTAAATTTTTTTTTCAATTTTTTTTTTGAAATTTTTTTTTTATTTTTTTATCAATTTTTTTTTTAATTTTTTTTTATAATTTTTTTTTGAAATTTTTTTTTTTGAATTTTTTTTTTGAATTTTTTTTGAAAAATTTTCTCTTTGAATTATTTTTTTTGATTTTTTTTAAATTTTTTTTTTCAATTTTTTTTTGAAATTTTTTTTTTGATTTTTTTAAATTTTTTTTTTCAATTTTTTTTGAAATTTTTTTTGTGAATTTTTTTGAATTTTTTTTTTGATTTTTTTATCAATTTTTTTTTAATTTTTTTTTTATAATTTTTTTTTTGAAAATTTTTTTTCGAATTTTTTTTTTTAATTTTTTTTGAAAAATTTTCTCTTTGAATTATTTGTTTTGATTTTTTTTAATTTTTTTTTTCAATTTTTTTTTTCGATTTTTTTTTGAAATCTTTTTTTTGATTTTTTTAAAAATTTTTTTTCAATTTTTTTTTGAAATTCTTTTTGTGAATTTTTTAAAAAAAAAATTTTAAAATTTTTTTTTTCAATTTTTTTTTTAATGTTTTTTCCGATTTTTTTTTTAATTTTTTTAATTTTTTTTTGAAATTTCAATTTTCAATTTTTTTTGAATTTTTTTTGTAATTTTTTTAAAATTTTTTTTGTAATTTTTTTCGAAATTTTTTTTGAAATATTTTTTATTTTTTTTTTGTATTTTTTTTTAAATTTTTTTTTGTAATTTTTTCGAAATTTTTTTGAAATATTTTTTAGTTTTTTTTGAAAATTTTTTATTTGAAATTTTTTTTGAAAAATTTTCTCTTTGAATTATTTTTTTTGATTTTATTTAAAAATTTTTTTTTTAAATTTTTTTTCCAATTTTTTTTTGAAAAATTTTTTTTTCAATTTTTTTTAAATTTTTTTTTTGATTTTTTTAATTTTTTTTTAAATTTTTTTATGAAATTTTTTTTTTGATTTTTCAAAATGTTTTTTCAAAATTTTTCAATGAAATTTTTTTTTTGATTTTTTTAAAAAAAATTTTAAAATTTTTTTTTGAAATTTTTTTTTGTGAATTTTTTTTAATTTTTTTTTTCAATTTTTTTTTTATATTTTTTTTTTGATTTTTTTTCAATTTTTTTAAAAAATTTTTTTCAATTTTTTTTTTGAAATTTTTTTTTTGAATATTTTTTTTAATTTTTTTTGAAAAATTTTCTCTTTGAATTACTTTTTTTGATTTTTTTTAATTTTTTTTCTCAATTTTTTTTTGAAATTTTTTTTTTGATTTTTTTTAAACTTTTTTAAAAATTTTTTTTTCAATTTTTTTTTTGATTTTTTAAAAAAAAATTTTAAATTTTTTTTTGAATTTTTTTTTTGTGAATTTTTTTTAAATTTTTTTTTTAATTTTTTTTTTGAAATTTTTTTTTTTGATTTTTTTTCAATTTTTTTTAAAATTTTTTTTTTATAATTTTTTTTTGAAAATTTTTTTTTTGAATTTTTTTTGAAAAATTTTCCCTTTGAATTATTTTTTTTGATTTTTTAAAAATTTTTCTTTTCAATTTTTTTTTTGATTTTTTAAAAAAATTTTTTCAATTTTTTTTTGAAATTTTTTTTGTGAATTTTTTTTTATTTTTTTTTTCAATTTTTTTTGTATTTTTTTGTAATTTTTTCGAAATTTTTTTGAAATATTTTTTGTTTTTTTTTTGAAAATTTTTTTTATAAATTTTTTTTGAATTTTTTTGTAATTTTTTTTAATTTTTTTTTTTAATTTTTTTTCAATTTTTTTTTTGAAATTTTTTTTTTTAATTTTTTTTTTCAATTTTTTTTTGAAATTTTTGTTTTGATTTTTTCAAAAAATTTTTTAAAATTTTTTTTGAAATTTTTTTTTGTGAATTTTTTTTTAATTGTTTTTTTTAATTTTTTTTCCAATTTTTTTTTTGATATTTTTTTTTTGATTTTTTTTCAATTTTTTTTAAAATTTTTTTTTCAATTTTTTTTTTGAAATTTTTTTTTGAAAAATTTTCTCTTTGAATAATTTTTTTTAATTTTTTTTAAATTTTTTTTTCAATTTTTTTTTGAAATTTTTTTTTTGATTTTTTTTTAAATTATTTTTTAAATTTTTTTCAATTTTTTTTTGAAAAAATTTTTTTTGAATTTTTCTTTAAATTTTTTTAATTTTTTTAAATTTTTTTTTTGATTTTTTTTTGAATTTTTTTAAAAATTTTTTTTTTGAAATTTTTTATATTTTTTTTTGATTTTTTTTTTTTTATGAAATTATTTTTTTGTGAATTTTTTTTTCAATTTTTTTTTTGAAAATTCTTTTAAATTTTTTTTTGATTTTTTTTTTAAATTTTTTTTTAAATTTTTTTTTTGAAAATTTTTTTTTTGAATTTTTTTTGAAATTTTTTTTGAAATTTTTTTTTCGAATTTTTTTTTGAATTTTTTTTTAAATTTTTTTTTTGAATTTTTTTTTCAATTTTTTTTTTGAAAATTTTTTAAAATTTTTCAATGAAATTTTTTTTTTGATTTTTTAAATTTTTTTTTAAAATTTTTTTTGAAATTTTTTTTTGTGAATTTTTTTAAAAATTTTTTTCGAAATTTTTTTTTTCGATTTTTTTTTTAATTTTTTTTGAATTTTTTTTTTGAAAATTTTTTTTATAAATTTTTTTTGAATTTTTTTTGTATTTTTTTAAAATTTTTTTTTCAATTTTTTTTTTGAAAATTTTTTTTTTGATTTTTTTTTTTCAATTTTTTTTTGAAAATTTTTTAAAATTTTTTTATGAAATTTTTGTTTTGAATTTTTCAAAATTTTTTTTTAAATTTTTTTTTTAAATTTTTTTTGTGAATTTTTTTTAAATTGTTTTTTTTTAAATTTTTTTTTTCAATTTTTTTTTGATTCTTTTTCAATTTTTTTAAAAATTTTTTTTTCAATTTTTATTTTGAAAATTTTTTTTGAAAAATTTTCTCTTTGAATTATTTTTTTTTAATTTTTTTAATTTTTTTAAATTTTTTTTTTGATTTTTTTTTTGAATTTTTTTTAAAAATTTTTTTTTGAAATTTTTTTAAATTTTTTTTTGATTTTTTTTTTATGAAATTATTTTTTTGTGAATTTTTTTTTAAATTTTTTTTTTGAAAATTCTTTTAAATTTTTTTTTGATTTTTTTTTGTAAATTTTTTTTTGAAATTTTTTTTTTGAATTTTTTTTGAAAAATTTTCTCTTTGAATTATTTTTTTTTATTTTTTTAAAATTTTTTTTTCAATTTTTTTTTGAAATTTTTTTTTAGATTTTTTTAAAAATTTTTTTTCAATTTTTTTTTGAAATTTTTTTTGTGAATTTTTTTGAATTTTTTTTTTGATTTTTTTATCAATTTTTTTTAAAATTTTTTTTTATAATTTTTTTTTTGAAAATTTTTTTTCGAATTTTTTTTTTTAATTTTTTTTGAAAAATTTTCTCTTTTGATTTTTTTTTTGAATTTTTTTTTTCAATTTTTTTTTGAAAATTTTTTTAAATTTTTTTATGAAATTTTTGTTTTGATTTTTTAAAATTTTTTTTTTAATTTTTTTTTTGAAATTTTTTTTTGTGAATTTTTTTTAAAATTTTTTTTGAAAATTTTTTTTTGGATTTTTTTTTTGAAATTTTTTTTGAAATTTTTTTTTTCGATTTTTTTTTAAATTTTTTTTGAATTTTTTTTTTGAAAATTTTTTTTATAAATTTTTTTTGAATTTTTTTTGTATTTTTTTTTTAATTTTTTTTTCAATTTTTTTTTTGAAAATTTTTTTTTGAATTTTTTTTTTCAATTTTTTTTTGAAAATTTTTTAAAATTTTTTTATGAAATTTTTGTTTTGAATTTTTCAAAAATTTTTATTAAATTTTTTTTTGAAATTTTTTTTTGTGAATTTTTTTTAAATTGTTTTTTTTTTTTTTTGATATTTTTTTTTGATTTTTTTTCAATTTTTTTAAAATTTTTTTTTTCAATTTTTTTTTTTTAAATTTTTTTTGAAAAATTTTCTCTTTGAATTATTTTTTTTAAATTTTTTTAAATTTTTTTTTAAATTTTTTTTTCAATTTTTTTTTGAAATTTTTTTTTTGATTTTTTTTTTGAAATTTTTTTTTTCGATTTTTTTTTGAAAATTTTTTTTAAAATTTTTTTTTTGAAATTTCTTTTTGAAAAATTTCCTTTTTGAAATTTTTTTTTCCGATTTTTTTTTAAATTTTTTTTTTCAATTTTTTTTTTGAATTTTTGTTTTGAATTTTTTTTTTTTGGAAAATTTTCTCTTTGAAACTTTTTTTTGATTTTTTTAAAAAAATTTTTTGTAATTTTTTTCGAAATTTTTTAAAAATTTTTTTGAAGTTTTTTTTTGAAAATTTTTCATCTGAAATTTTTTTTTTGAAATTTTTCTTTCGAAATTTTTTTTTGAATTTTTTTTTGTAAATTTTTTTTTGAAATTTTTTTTTCGAATTTTTTTTTGAAATTTTTTTAATTTTTTTTTTGATTTTTTTTAAAAATTTTTTTATGAAATTATTTTTTTGTGAATTTTTTTTAAAATTTTTTTTTCAATTTTTTTTTGAAAATTTTTTAAAATTTTTTTTTGATTTTTTTTAAAAATTTTTTCCTCAATTTTTTTTTTGAAAATTTTTTTTTTGAATTTTTTTTTGAAATTTTCTTTGAAATTTTTTTTTTCGAATTTTTTTTTGAATTTTTTTTAAAATTTTTTTTTGAATTTTTTTCACAATTTTTTTTTTGAAAATTTTTTAAATTTTTTCAATGAAATTTTTTTCTTGATTTTTTTTTAAATTTTTTAAAATTTTTTTTTGAAATTTTTTTTTGTGAATTTTTTTTAAATTGTTTTTTTTTAATTTTTTTTCAATTTTTTTTTGATATTTTTTTTTTGATTTTTTTTCAATTTTTTTTAAAATTTTTTTTTCAATTTTTTTTTTGAAAATTTTTTTTGAAAAATGTTCTCATTGAATAATTTTTTTAAATTTTTTTTAAATTTTTTTTTTCAATTTTTTTGAAATTCTTTTTTTGATTTTTTTTAAAATTATTTTTTAAATTTTTTTTCAATTTTTTTTTGAAAAAATTTTTTTTGAATTTTTCTTTAAATTTTTTTAATTTTTTTAAATTTTTTTTTTGATTTTTTTTTTGAATTTTTTTTAAAATTTTTTTTTTGAAATTTTTTTAAATTTTTTTTGATTTTTTTTTTTTCATGAAATTATTTTTTTGTGAATTTTTTTTAAAATTTTTTTTTTCAATTTTTTTTTTGAAAATTCTTTTAAATTTTTTTTTGATTTTTTTTTAAAATTTTTTTTTCAATTTTTTTTGAAATTTTTTTTTCGAATTTTTTTTGAATTTTTTTTAAAATTTTTTTTTGAATTTTTTTTTTTCAATTTTTTTTTTGAAAATTTTTTAAAATTTTTCAATGAAATTTTTTTTTTGATTTTTTAATTTTTTTTTTTTAATTTTTTTTGAAATTTTTTTTTGTGAATTTTTTTGAAAATTTTTTTTTTGACTTTTTTTTGAAATTTTTTTCGAAATTTTTTTTTTCGATTTTTTTTAAAATTTTTTTTGAATTTTTTTTTGAAAATTTTTTTTATAAATTTTTTTTGAATTTTTTTTGTATTTTTTTAAAATTTTTTTTTCAATTTTTTTTTTGAAAATTTTTTTTTTCAATTTTTTTTTGAAAATTTTTTTAAATTTTTTTATGAAATTTTTGTTTTGAATTTTTCAAAAAATTTTTTTAAATTTTTTTATGAAATTTTTTTTTTGATTTTTCAAAATGTTTTTTCAAAATTTTTCAATGAAATTTTTTTTTTGATTTTTTTAAAAAAAATTTTAAAATTTTTTTTTGAAATTTTTTTTAATTTTTTTTTTCAATTTTTTTTTGATATTTTTTTTTTGATTTTTTTTCAATTTTTTTAAAAAATTTTTTTCAATTTTTTTTTTGAAATTTTTTTTTTGAATATTTTTTTGAAATTTTTTTTGAAAAATTTTCTCTTTGAATTACTTTTTTTGATTTTTTTTAATTTTTTTTTTCAATTTTTTTTTGAAATTTTTTTTTTGATTTTTTTAAAATTTTTTTAAAAATTTTTTTTTTCAATTTTTTTTTTGATTTTAAAAAAAAAAAATTTAAATTTTTTTTTGAAATTTTTTTTTGTGAATTTTTTTTAAATTTTTTTTTAAATTTTTTTTTTGAAATTTTTTTTTTTTGATTTTTTTATCAATTTTTTTTAAATTTTTTTTTTATAATTTTTTTTTGAAAATTTTTTTTTTGAATTTTTTTTGAAAAATTTTCTCTTTGAATTATTTTTTTTGATTTTTTTTAAATTTTTCTTTTCAATTTTTTTTTGAAATTTTTTTTTTGATTTTTTAAACATTTTTTTTCAATTTTTTTTTGAAATTTTTTTTTGTGAATTTTTTTCAATTTTTTTTTTTCAATTTTTTTTGTATTTTTTTGTAATTTTTTCGAAATTTTTTTGAAATATTTTTTGTTTTTTTTTTTTGAAAATTTTTTTTATAAATTTTTTTTGAATTTTTTTGTAATTTTTTTAAATTTTTTTTTTTAATTTTTTTTCAATTTTTTTTTTGAAAATTTTTTTTTTGATTTTTTTTGAAAATTTTTTCGAAATTTTTTTTTTTCGATTTTTTTTAAAATTTTTTTTGAATTTTTTTTTTTGAAAATTTTTTTTATAAATTTTTTTTGAATTTTTTTGTAATTTTTTTTAATTTTTTTTTTTTATTTTTTTTCAATTTTTTTTTTGAAAATTTTTGTTTGAATTTTTTTTAAATTTTTTTTTTGATTTTTTTTAAAAAAATTTTTAAAATTTTTTTTTGAAATTTTTTTTTGTGATTTTTTTTTAAATTTTTTTTTGAAATTTTTTTTTGATTTTTTTTGAAATTTTTTTCGAAATTTTTTTTTTTCGATTTTTTTTTAAATTTTTTTTGAATTTTTTTTTTGAAAATTTTTTTTATAAATTTTTTTTGAATTTTTTTGTAATCTTTTTTAATTTTTTTTTTTAAAT
This sequence comes from Chrysolina oricalcia, assembly GCA_944452925.2. Taxonomy (NCBI): domain Eukaryota; kingdom Metazoa; phylum Arthropoda; class Insecta; order Coleoptera; family Chrysomelidae; genus Chrysolina; species Chrysolina oricalcia. The sequence goes on along the minus strand of OX101813.2, from coordinate 26,798,730 downwards.
TTTTTTTCAATTTTTTTTTGAAATTTTTTTTTGTGATTTTTTTTTAAATTGTTTTTTTTTTAATTTTTTTTTCAATTTTTTTTTGATATTTTTTTTTGATTTTTTTTCAATTTTTTTTAAAATTTTTTTTTCAATTTTTTTTTTGAAAATTTTTTTTGAAAAATTTTCTCTTTGAATAATTTTTTTAAATTTTTTTTAAATTTTTTTTTTCAATTTTTTTTTGAAATTTTTTTTTTTTGATTTTTTTAAAATTATTTTTCAAATTTTTTTTCAATTTTTTTTGAAAAAATTCTTTTTGAATTTTTCTTTAAATTTTTTTAATTTTTTTAAATTTTTTTTTTGATTTTTTTAAAAATTTTTTTTTGATTTTTTTTTATGGAATAATTTTTTTGTGAATTTTTTTTTTCAATTTTTTTTTTGAAAATTCTTTTAAATTTTTTTTTGATTTTTTTTTAAATTTTTTTTTCAATTTTTTTTTTGAAAATTTTTTTTTTGAATTTTTTTTTGAATTTTTTTTTTAAATTTTTTTTTGAATTTTTTTTTTCAATTTTTTTTTGAAAATTTTTTAAAATTTTTCAATGAAATTTTTTTTTTGATTTTTTAAAATTTTTTTTAAAATTTTTTTTGAAATTTTTTTTTCGGAATTTTTTTTAAAATTTTTTTTGAAATTTTTTTTTTTGATTTTTTTTGAAATTTTTTTCGAAATTTTTTTTTTCGATTTTTTTTAAAATTTTTTTTGAATTTTTTTTTTTGAAAATTTTTTTTATAAATTTTTTTTGAATTTTTTTTGTATTTTTTTAAAAAAATTTTTTCAATTTTTTTTTTGAAAATTTTTTTTTGAATTTTTTTTTTCAATTTTTTTTTGAAAATTTTTTTAAATTTTTTTATGAAATTTTTGTTTTGAATTTTTCAAAAATTTTTTTTAAATTTTTTTTTGAAATTTTTTTTTGTGAATTTTTTTTAAATTGTTTTTTTTTAATTTTTTTTTTCAATTTTTTTTTGATATTTTTTTTTGATTTTTTTTCAATTTTTTTAAAATTTTTTTTTTCAATTTTTTTTTGAAAATTTTTTTTGAAAAATTTTCTCTTTGAATTATTTTTTTAAAATTTTTTTAAATTTTTTTTTCAATTTTTTTTTTGAAATTTTTTTTTTGATTTTTTTTTTGAAATTTTTTTTTTTCGATTTTTTTTTGAAAATTTTTTTTAAAATTTTTTTTTTTTGAAATTTTTTTTTGAAAAATTTCCTTTTTGAAATTTTTTTTCCGATTTTTTTTAAAATTTTTTTTTTCAATTTTTTTTTTGAATTTTTGTTTTGAATTTTTTTTTTTGGAAAATTTTCTCTTCGAAACTTTTTTTTGATTTTTTTAAAAATTTTTTTTGTTAATTTTTTCGAAATTTTTTTGAAATTTTTTTGTAGTTTTTTTTAGAAAATTTTTCATCTGAAATTTTTTTTTTTAATTTTTCTTTCGAAATTTTTTTTTGAATTTTTTTTTGTAAATTTTTTTTTGAAATTTTTTTTTTCGAATTTTTTTTTGAAATTTTTTTAATTTTTTTTTTGATTTTTTTTTTCAATTTTTTTTTTAATTTTTTTTGTAATTTTTTTCGAAATTTTTTTGAAATTTTTTTGAAGTTTTTTTTTGAAAATTTCTCATCTGAAATTTTTTTTTTGAAATTTTTCTTTCGAAATTTTTTTGTAAATTTTTTTTTGAATTTTTTTTTGTAAATTTTTTTTTGAAATTTTTTTTTTTCGAATTTTTTTTGAAATTTTTTTAAATTTTTTTTTGATTTTTTTTTTTAAATTTTTTTTATGAAATTATTTTTTTGTGAATTTTTTTTAAAATTTTTTTTTTCAATTTTTTTTTTGAAAATTTTTTTTTCGAATTTTTTTTCAATTTTTTTAAAAATTTTTTTTTCAATTTTTTTTTTCAATTTTTTTTTGATTTTTTTAAAAAAAATTTTTAAATTTTTTTTTGAAATTTTTTTTTGTGAATTTTTTTTAAATTTTTTTTTAAATTGTTTTTTTGAAATTTTTTTTTTTATTTTTTTATCAATTTTTTTTAAAATTTTTTTTTATAATTTTTTTTTTGAAAATTTTTTTTTTGAATTTTTTTTTTGAATTATTTTTGAAAAATTTTCTCTTTGAATTATTTTTTTTGATTTTTTTTAAATTTTTCTTTTCAATTTTTTTTTGAAATTTTTTTTTTGATTTTTTTAAAAATTTTTTTTCAATTTTTTTTTGAAATTTTTTTTTGTGAATTTTTTTCAATTTTTTTTTTCAATTTTTTTTTGTATTTTTTTTTTAAATTTTTTTTTGTAATTTTTTCGAAATTTTTTTGAAATATTTTTTGTTTTTTTTTTGAAAATTTTTTATTTGAAATTTTTTTTGAAAAATTTTCTTTTTTTTGATTTTTTTTAATTTTTTTTTTTAAATTTTTTTTGAAATTTTTTATTTTGATTTTTTTAAAAAAATTTTTTAAAACTATTTTTTCAATTTTTTTTTTGAAAAATTTTTTTTTCAATTTTTTTAAAATTTTTTTTTTGATTTTTTAAAATTTTTTCTTTAATTTTTTTATGAAATTTTTCTTTTGATTTTTTAAAATGTTTTTTCAAAATTTTTTTTTGAAATTTTTTTGTGAATTATTTTTGAAAAATTTTCTCTTTGAATTATTTTTTTTGATTTTTTTTAAATTTTTCTTTTCAATTTTTTTTTGAAATTTTTTTTTTGATTTTTTTAAAAATTTTTTTTCAATTTTTTTTTGAAATTTTTTTTTGTGAATTTTTTTCAATTTTTTTTTTCAATTTTTTTTTGTATTTTTTTTTTAAATTTTTTTTTGTAATTTTTTCGAAATTTTTTTGAAATATTTTTTGTTTTTTTTTTGAAAATTTTTTATTTGAAATTTTTTTTGAAAAATTTTCTTTTTTTTGATTTTTTTTAATTTTTTTTTTTTAATTTTTTTTGAAATTTTTTATTTTGATTTTTTTAAAAAATTTTTTTAAAACTATTTTTTCAATTTTTTTTTTGAAAAATTTTTTTTTCAATTTTTTTAAATTTTTTTTTTTGATTTTTTTAAATTTTTTCTTTAATTTTTTTATGAAATTTTTCTTTTGATTTTTTAAAATGTTTTTTCAAAATTTTTTTTTGAAATTTTTTTGTGAATTTTTTTAAATTTTTTTTTTAAATTCTTTTTTTGAATTTTTTTTTTGAATTTTTTTTTGAATTTTTTTTTCGAATTTTTTTTTGAATTTTTTTAAAAAATTTTTTTGAATTTTTTTTTTCAATTTTTTTTTGAAAATTTTTTTAAAATTTTTTTATGAATTTTTTTTTATTTTTTCAAAAAATTTTTTTGAAATTTTTTTTTGTGAATTTTTTTAAAATTTTTTTTTCAATTTTTTTTTTGAAATTTTTTTTTTTTGATTTTTTTTTCAATTTTTTTTAAATTTTTTTTTAAATTTTTTTTTCAATTTTTTTTTGGATTTTTTTTTGAAATTTATTTTTTTCTCAATTTTTTTTTTATTTTTTTTTAAATTTTTTTTTTGAAATTTTTTTTTTAAATTTTTTTTTTGAATTTTTTTTGGAAATTTTTTTTTTGATTATTTTTTCAATTTTTTTTAAAATTTTTTTTTCAATTTTTTTTGAAAAATTTTCTCTTTGAATTATTTTTTTTGATTTTTTTAAAAATTTTTTTTCAATTTTTTTTTGAATTTTTTTTTTTGATTTTTTTTTAAATTTTTTTAAAAATTTTTTTTTCAATTTTTTTTTTGATTTTTTTAAAAAAAATTTTCAAATATTTTTTTGAAATTTTTTTTTGTGAATTTTTTTTAAATTTTTTTTTTAATTTTTTTTTTGAAACTTTTTTTTTTGATTTTTTTATCAATTTTTTTTATAATTTTTTTTTTGAATTTTTTTTTTTTTTTAATTTTTTTTTTGAATTTTTTTTGGAAATTTTTTTTTTGATTATTTTTTCAATTTTTTTTTTAATTTTTTTTTCAATTTTTTTTGAAAAATTTTCTCTTTGAATTATTTTTTTTGATTTTTTTTAAATTTTTCTTTTCAATTTTTTTTTGAAATTTTTTTTTTGATTTTTTTTTTAAATTTTTTTTTGTAATTTTTTCGAAATTTTTTTGAAATATTTTTTGGTTTTATTTTGAAAATTTTTTATTTGAAATTTTTTTTGAAAAATTTTCTCTTTGAATTATTTTTTTTGATTTTTTTAAAATTTTTTTTTTTAATTTTTTTTGAAATTTTTTATTTTGATTTTTTTTAAAAATTTTTTTAAAACTATTTTTTCAATTTTTTTTTTGAAAAATTTTTTTTTCAATTTTTTTTTAATTTTTTTTTTGATTTATTTAAATTTTTTCTTTAATTTTTTTATGAAATTTTTCTTTTGATTTTTTAAAATGTTTTTTCAAAAATTTTTTTTTGAAATTTTTTTTGTGAATTTTTTTAAATTTTTTTTTTTTAATTCTTTTTTTGAATTTTTTTTGAATATTTTTTTGAATTTTTTTTTCGAATTTTTTTTGAATTTTTTAAAAAAATTTTTTTGAATTTTTTTTTCAATTTTTTTTTGAAAATTTTTTTAAAATTTTTTTATGAATTTTTTTTTATTTTTTCAAAATTTTTTTTAAAATTTTTTTTGAAATTTTTTTTTGTGAATTTTTTTAAAATTTTTTTTTCGATTTTTTTTTTGAAATTTTTTTTTTTTGATTTTTTTTTCAATTTTTTTTAAATTTTTTTTTTAATTTTTTTTTCAATTTTTTTTTGGATTTTTTTTTGAAATTTATTTTTTTCTCAATTTTTTCTCAATTTTTTTTTTATTTTTTTTTAAATTTTTTTTTCGATTTTTTTTAAAATTTTTTTTGAATTTTTTTTTTTGAAAATTTTTTTTATAAATTTTTTTTGAATTTTTTTGTAATTTTTTTAAATTTTTTTTTTATTTTTTTTCAATTTTTTTTTTGAAAATTTTTGTTTGAATTTTTTTTAATTTTTTTTTTGATTTTTTTAAAAAAAAATTTTAAATTTTTTTTTGTGAATTTTTTTTAAAAGTTTTTTTGAAATTTTTTTTTTGATTTTTTTTGAAATTTTTTTCGAAATTTTTTTTTTCGATTTTTTTTTAAATTTTTTTTGAATTTTTTTTTTTGAAAATTTTTTTTATAAATTTTTTTTGAATTTTTTTGTAATTTTTTTTAATTTTTTTTTTAAATTTTTTTTCAATTTTTTTTTTGAAATTTTTTTTTTTTTTTTCAATTTTTTTTTGAAAATTTTTTTAAATTTTTTTATGAAATTTTTGTTTTGATTTTTTCAAAAAAAATTTTAAAATTTTTTTTGAAATTTTTTTTTGTGAATTTTTTTTAAATTGTTTTTTTTTTAATTTTTTTTTCAATTTTTTTTGATATTTTTTTTTGATTTTTTTTCAATTTTTTTTAAATTTTTTTTTTCAATTTTTTTTTTGAAAATTTTTTTTGAAAAATTTTCTCTTTGAATAATTTTTTTTAATTTTTTTTAAATTTTTTTTTTCAATTTTTTTTTGAAATTTTTTTTTTGATTTTTTTTAAAATTATTTTTTAAATTTTTTTTCAATTTTTTTTTGAAAAATTTTTTTTTGAATTTTTCTTTAAATTTTTTAAATTTTTTTAAATTTTTTTTTGATTTTTTTTTGTGAATTTTTTTTAAAATTTTTTTTTTGAAATTTTTTTAAATTTTTTTTTGATTTTTTTTTTTATGAAATTATTTTTTTGTGAATTTTTTTTTAAATTTTTTTTTTCAATTTTTTTTTTGAAAATTCTTTTAAATTTTTTTTTGATTTTTTTTTAAAATTTTTTTTCAATTTTTTTTTTGAAAATTATTTTTTTGAATTTTTTTTTGAAATTTTTTTTTCAATTTTTTTTTTGAAATTTTTTTTTTGAATTTTTTTTTTCAATTTTTTTTTTGAAAATTATTTTTTTGTGAATTTTTTTTAAAATTTTTTTTTTCAATTTTTTTTTTGAAAATTCTTTTAAATTTTTTTTTGATTTTTTTTTAAAATTTTTTTTTCAATTTTTTTTTTGAAAATTATTTTTTTGAATTTTTTTTTGAAATTTTTTTTTCAATTTTTTTATGAAATTTTTGTTTTGAATTTTTCAAAAATTTTTTTTAAATTTTTTTTTGAAATTTTTTTTTGTGAATTTTTTTTAAATTGTTTTTTTCAATTTTTTTTTCAATTTTTTTTTGATATTTTTTTTTGATTTTTTTTCAATTTTTTTAAAATTTTTTTTTTCAATTTTTTTTTTGAAAATTTTTTTTGAAAAATTTTCTCTTTGAATTATTTTTTTTAAATTTTTTTAAATTTTTTTTTAAATTTTTTTTTTTGATTTTTTTTTTGAAATTTTTTTTTTCGATTTTTTTTTGAAAATTTTTTTTAAATTTTTTTTTTGAAATTTTTTTTTGAAAAATTTCCTTTTTGAAATTTTTTTTTCCGATTTTTTTTTAATTTTTTTTTTCAATTTTTTTTTTGAATTTTTGTTTTGAATTTTTTTTTTGGAAAATTTTCTCATTGAAACTTTTTTTTGATTTTTTTAAAATTTTTTTTTGTAATTTTTTTCGAAATTTTTTTGAAATTTTTTTGTAGTTTTTTTTTGAAAATTTTTCATCTGAAATTTTTTTTTTTAATTTTTCTTTCGAAATTTTTTTGTAAATTTTTTTTTGAATTTTTTTTTGTAAATTTTTTTTTGAAATTTTTTTTTTTCGAATTTTTTTTTGAAATTTTTTTAAATTTTTTATTGATTTTTTTTTTAATTTTTTTTATGAAATTATTTTTTTGTGAATTTTTTTTAAAATTTTTTTTTTCAATTTTTTTTTTGAAAATTTTTTTAAATTTTTTTTTGATTTTTTTTTTAAATTTTTTTTTCAATTTTTTTTTTGAAAATTTTTTTTTCGAATTTTTTTTGAATTTTTTTTAAAATTTTTTTTTCAATTTTTTTTTTTCAATTTTTTTTTTGAAAATTTTTTAAAATTTTTCAATGAAATTTTTTTTTGATTTTTTTAAAAATTTTTTTTTGAAATTTTTTTTTGTGAATTTTTTTTAAATTTATTTTTTTCAATTTTTTTTTCATATTTTTTTTGATTTTTTTTCATTTTTTAAAATTTTTTTTTTTTTTTTTTTGAAATTTTTTTTTTTGAATTTTTTTCTGAAATTTTTTTTGAAAAATTTTCTCTTCGAATTATTTTTTTTGATTTTTTAAAATTTTTTTTTCAATTTTTTTTGAAATTTTCTTTTTGATTTTTTTTAAAATTTTTTTTTCAATTTTTTTTTCAATTTTTTTTTTGATTTAAAAAAAAAAAAAATTTAAATTTTTTTTTTTGAAATTTTTTTTGTGAATATTTTTTAAATTTTTTTTTCAATTTTTTTTTTGAAATTTTTTTTTTTATTTTTTTATCAATTTTTTTTTAAATTTTTTTTTATAATTTTTTTTTGAAATTTTTTTTTTTGATTTTTTTTTGAAAAATTTTCTCTTTGAATTATTTTTTTTGATTTTTTTTGAAATATTTTTTTGTGAATTTTTTTTAAATTTATTTTTTTCAATTTTTTTTTCATATTTTTTTTGATTTTTTTTCATTTTTTAAAATTTTTTTTTTTTTTTTTTTGAAATTTTTTTTTTTGAATTTTTTTCTGAAATTTTTTTTGAAAAATTTTCTCTTTGAATTATTTTTTTTGATTTTTTAAAATTTTTTTTTCAATTTTTTTTGAAATTTTCTTTTTGATTTTTTTTTAAATTTTTTTTTCAATTTTTTTTTCAATTTTTTTTTTGATTTAAAAAAAAAAAAAATTTAAATTTTTTTTTTTGAAATTTTTTTTGTGAATATTTTTTAAATTTTTTTTTCAATTTTTTTTTTGAAATTTTTTTTTTTATTTTTTTATCAATTTTTTTTTAAATTTTTTTTTATAATTTTTTTTTGAAATTTTTTTTTTTGAATTTTTTTTGAAAAATTTTCTCTTTGAATTATTTTTTTTGATTTTTTTTAAATTTTTTTTTTCAATTTTTTTTGAAATTTTTTTTTTATTTTTTTTTAAATTTTTTTTTCGATTTTTTTTAAAATTTTTTTTGAATTTTTTTTTTTGAAAATTTTTTTTATAAATTTTTTTTGAATTTTTTTGTAATTTTTTTAAATTTTTTTTTTATTTTTTTTCAATTTTTTTTTTGAAAATTTTTGTTTGAATTTTTTTTAATTTTTTTTTTTGATTTTTTTAAAAAAAAATTTTAAATTTTTTTTTGTGAATTTTTTTTAAAAGTTTTTTTGAAATTTTTTTTTTGATTTTTTTTGAAATTTTTTTCGAAATTTTTTTTTTCGATTTTTTTTTAAATTTTTTTTGAATTTTTTTTTTTGAAAATTTTTTTTATAAATTTTTTTTGAATTTTTTTGTAATTTTTTTTAATTTTTTTTTAAAATTTTTTTTCAATTTTTTTTTTGAAATTTTTTTTTTTTTTTCAATTTTTTTTTGAAAATTTTTTTAAATTTTTTTATGAAATTTTTGTTTTGATTTTTTCAAAAAAAATTTTAAAATTTTTTTTGAAATTTTTTTTTGTGAATTTTTTTTAAATTGTTTTTTTTTTAATTTTTTTTTCAATTTTTTTTGATATTTTTTTTTGATTTTTTTTCAATTTTTTTTAAATTTTTTTTTTCAATTTTTTTTTTGAAAATTTTTTTTGAAAAATTTTCTCTTTGAATAATTTTTTTTAATTTTTTTTAAATTTTTTTTTTCAATTTTTTTTTGAAATTTTTTTTTTGATTTTTTTTAAAATTATTTTTTAAATTTTTTTTCAATTTTTTTTTGAAAAATTTTTTTTTGAATTTTTCTTTAAATTTTTTAAATTTTTTTAAATTTTTTTTTGATTTTTTTTTGTGAATTTTTTTTAAAATTTTTTTTTTGAAATTTTTTTAAATTTTTTTTTGATTTTTTTTTTATGAAATTATTTTTTTGTGAATTTTTTTTTAAATTTTTTTTTTCAATTTTTTTTTTGAAAATTCTTTTAAATTTTTTTTTGATTTTTTTTTAAAATTTTTTTTTCAATTTTTTTTTTGAAAATTATTTTTTTGAATTTTTTTTTGAAATTTTTTTTTCAATTTTTTTTTTGAAATTTTTTTTTTGAATTTTTTTTTTCAATTTTTTTTTTGAAAATTATTTTTTTGTGAATTTTTTTTAAAATTTTTTTTTTCAATTTTTTTTTTGAAAATTCTTTTAAATTTTTTTTTGATTTTTTTTTTAAATTTTTTTTTCAATTTTTTTTTTGAAAATTATTTTTTTGAATTTTTTTTTGAAATTTTTTTTTCAATTTTTTTATGAAATTTTTGTTTTGAATTTTTCAAAAATTTTTTTTAAATTTTTTTTTGAAATTTTTTTTTGTGAATTTTTTTTAAATTGTTTTTTTAAATTTTTTTTTCAATTTTTTTTTGATATTTTTTTTTGATTTTTTTTCAATTTTTTTAAAATTTTTTTTTTCAATTTTTTTTTTGAAAATTTTTTTTGAAAAATTTTCTCTTTGAATTATTTTTTTTAAATTTTTTTAAATTTTTTTTTAAATTTTTTTTTTTGATTTTTTTTTTGAAATTTTTTTTTTCGATTTTTTTTTGAAAATTTTTTTTAAATTTTTTTTTTGAAATTTTTTTTTGAAAAATTTCCTTTTTGAAATTTTTTTTTCCGATTTTTTTTTTAATTTTTTTTTTCAATTTTTTTTTTGAATTTTTGTTTTGAATTTTTTTTTTGGAAAATTTTCTCATTGAAACTTTTTTTTGATTTTTTTAAAATTTTTTTTTGTAATTTTTTTCGAAATTTTTTTGAAATTTTTTTGTAGTTTTTTTTTGAAAATTTTTCATCTGAAATTTTTTTTTTTAATTTTTCTTTCGAAATTTTTTTGTAAATTTTTTTTTGAATTTTTTTTTGTAAATTTTTTTTTGAAATTTTTTTTTTTCGAATTTTTTTTTGAAATTTTTTTAAATTTTTTATTGATTTTTTTTTTAATTTTTTTTATGAAATTATTTTTTTGTGAATTTTTTTTAAAATTTTTTTTTTCAATTTTTTTTTTGAAAATTTTTTTAATTTTTTTTTTGATTTTTTTTTTAAATTTTTTTTTCAATTTTTTTTTTGAAAATTTTTTTTTCGAATTTTTTTTGAATTTTTTTTAAAATTTTTTTTTCAATTTTTTTTTTTCAATTTTTTTTTTGAAAATTTTTTAAAATTTTTCAATGAAATTTTTTTTTGATTTTTTTAAAAATTTTTTTTTGAAATTTTTTTTTGTGAATTTTTTTTAAATTTATTTTTTTCAATTTTTTTTTCATATTTTTTTTGATTTTTTTTCATTTTTTAAAATTTTTTTTTTTTTTTTTTTGAAATTTTTTTTTTTGAATTTTTTTCTGAAATTTTTTTTGAAAAATTTTCTCTTTGAATTATTTTTTTTGATTTTTTAAAATTTTTTTTTCAATTTTTTTTGAAATTTTCTTTTTGATTTTTTTTAAAATTTTTTTTTCAATTTTTTTTTCAATTTTTTTTTTGATTTAAAAAAAAAAAAATTTAAATTTTTTTTTTTGAAATTTTTTTTGTGAATATTTTTTAAATTTTTTTTTCAATTTTTTTTTTGAAATTTTTTTTTTTATTTTTTTATCAATTTTTTTTTAAATTTTTTTTTATAATTTTTTTTTGAAATATTTTTTTTTGAATTTTTTTTGAAAAATTTTCTCTTTGAATTATTTTTTTTGATTTTTTTTAAATTTTTTTTTTCAATTTTTTTTGAAATTTTTTTTTTGATTTTTTTAAATTTTTTTTTGAATTTTTCTTTGTGAATTTTTTTGAATTTTTTTTTTGATTTTTTTATCAATTTTTTTTTAATTTTTTTTTTATAATTTTTTTTTGAAAATTTCATTTCGAATTTTTTTTTTTAATTTTTTTTGAAAAATTTTCTCTTTGAATTATTTGTTTTGATTTTTTTTAATTTTTTTTTTCAATTTTTTTTTTCGATTTTTTTTTTGAAATTTTTTTTTTGATTTTTTTAAAATTTTTTTTTCAATTTTTCTTTGAAATTTTTTTTGTGAATTTTTTAAAAAAAATTTTTTAAAATTTTTTTTTTCAATTTTTTTTTGAAATGTTTTTTCCGATTTTTTTTCAAATTTTTTTAATTTTTTTTTGAAATTTCAATTTTCAATTTTTTTTTGATTTTTTTTTGTAATTTTTTTAAAATTTTTTTTGTAATTTTTTTCGAAATTTTTTTTGAAATATTTTTCATTTTTTTTTTGAAATTTTTTTTTTCAATTTTTTTTTTAATTTATTTTTGTATTTTTTTTTAAATTTTTTTTTGTAATTTTTTCGAAATTTTTTTGAAATATTTTTTAGTTTTTTTTTGAAAATTTTTCATTTGAAATTTTTTTTGAAAAATTTTCTCTTTGAATTATTTTTTTTGATTTTTTTTAAAAAATTTTTTTTTAATTTTTTTTTCAATTTTTTTTTTGAAAAATTTTTTTTTTCAATTTTTTTTAAATTTTTTTTTTGATTTTTTAAATTTTTTTTTAATTCTTTTATGAAATTTTTTTTTTGATTTTTCAAAATGTTTTTTCAAAATTTTTCAATGAAATTTTTTTTTTGATTTTTTTAAAAAAAATTTTAAAATTTTTTTTTGAATTTTTTTTTGTGAATTTTTTTTAATTTTTTTTTTCAATTTTTTTTGATATTTTTTTTTTGATTTTTTTTCAATTTTTTTAAAAATTTTTTTTCAATTTTTTTTTGAAATTTTTTTTTTGAATATTTTTTTGAAATTTTTTTTGAAAAATTTTCTCTTTGAATTATTTTTTTTGATTTTTTAAAATTTTTTTTTTCAATTTTTTTTTGAAATTTTTTTTTTGATTTTTTTTTTTAATTTTTTTAAAAATTTTTTTTTCAATTTTTTTTTTGATTTTTTAAAAAAAAAATTTAAATTTTTTTTTGAAATTTTTTTTTGTGAATTTTTTTTAAATTTTTTTTTTAATTTTTATTTTGAAATTTTTTTTTTTGATTTTTTTATCAATTTTTTTTTAAAATTTTTTTTATAATTTTTTTTTTGAAAATTTTTTTTTTGAATTTTTTTTTTGAATTTTTTTTGAAAAATTTTCTCTTTGAATTATTTTTTTTGATTTTTTAAAAATTTTTCTTTTCAATTTTTTTTTGAAATTTTTTTTTTGATTTTTTTAAAAAAATTTATTCAATTTTTTTTTTAAATTTTTTTTTGTGAATTTCTTTCAATTTTTTTTTGTATTTTTTTTAAAAATTTTTTTTTGTAATTTTTTCGAAATTTTTTTGAAATATTTTTTGTTTTTTTTTTGAAAATTTTTTATTTGAAATTTTTTTTGAAAAATTTTCTTTTTTTTGATTTTTTTTTAATTTTTTTTTAAATTTTTTTTGAAATTTTTTATTTTGATTTTTTTTAAAAATTTTTTTAAAACTATTTTTTCAATTTTTTTTTTGAAAAATTTTTTTTTCAATTTTTTTTAAATTTTTTTTTTGATTTTTTTAAATTTTTTCTTTAATTTTTTTATGAAATTTTTCTTTTGATTTTTTAAAATGTTTTTTCAAAAATTTTTTTTGAAATTTTTTTTGTGAATTTTTTTAAATTTTTTTTTTGAATTTTTTTTTTGAATTTTTTTTTGAATTTTTTTTTCGAATTTTTTTTTGAATTTTTTTAAAAAATTTTTTTGAATTTTTTTTTTCAATTTTTTTTGAAAATTTTTTTAAAATTTTTTTATGAATTTTTTTTTATTTTTTCAAAATTTTTTTTAAAATTTTTTTTTGAAATTTTTTTTTGTGAATTTTTTTAAAATTTTTTTTTCAATTTTTTTTTTGAAATTTTTTTTTTTGATTTTTTTTTCAATTTTTTTTAAATTTTTTTTTAAATTTTTTTTTCAATTTTTTTTTGGATTTTTTTTTGAAATTTATTTTTTTCTCAATTTTTTTTTTATTTTTTTTTAAATTTTTTTTTGAATATTTTTTTTTTTATTTTTTTTTGAATTTTTTTTGGAAATTTTTTTTTTGATTATTTTTTCAATTTTTTTTTAATTTTTTTTTTCAATGTTTTTTTTGAAATTTTTTTTTTGGATTTTTTTTAATTTTTTTTTTTGATTTTTTAAAAAAAAATTTTTAAATTTTTTTTAAAAAAATTTTTTTTTGAAATTTTTTTTTGTGAATTTTTTTAAAAATTTTTTTTGAAAATTTTTTTTTTTTGATTTTTTTTGAAATTTTTTTCGAAATTTTTTTTTTCGATTTTTTTTTGAATTTTTTTTGAATTTTTTTTTGAAAATTTTTTTTATAAATTTTTTTTTGAATTTTTTTTGATTTTTTAAAAAAAAATTTAAATTTTTTTTTTAATTTTTTTTTTCAATTTTTTTTTGAATTTTTTTTTTTTGATTTTTTTTTTCAATTTTTTTAAAATTTTTTTTAAAATTTTTTTTTTGAAAATTTTTGTTTGAATTTTTTTTAAATTTTTTTTTTGATTTTTTTTAAATTTTTTTTTAAATTTTTTTTTGAAATTTTTTTTTGTGAATTTTTTTTTAAATTTTTTTTGAAATTTTTTTTTTGATTTTTTTTGAAATTTTTTTCGAAATTTTTTTTTTCGATTTTTTTTAAAATTTTTTTTGAATTTTTTTTTTGAAAATTTTTTTTATAAATTTTTTTTGAATTTTTTTGTAATTTTTTTTAATTTTTTTTTTTTAATTTTTTTTAAATTTTTTTTTTGAAAATTTTTGTTTGAATTTTTTTTAAATTTTTTTTTTTGATTTTTTTAAAAAAATTTTTTAAATTTTTTTTTGAAATTTTTTTTTGTGAATTTTTTTTTAAATTTTTTTTGAAATTTTTTTTTTGATTTTTTTTGAAATTTTTTTTTCATTTTTTTTTGAAAATTCTTTTAAATTTTTTTTTGATTTTTTTTAAAAATTTTTTTTCAATTTTTTTTTTGAAAATTTTTTTTTTGAATTTTTTTTTGAAATTTTTTTTGAAATTTTTTTTAAATTTATTTTTTTCAATTTTTTTTTATATTTTTTTTGATTTTTTTTCATTTTTTAAAATTTTTTTTTTTTTTTTTTTTAATTTTTTTTTTGAATTTTTTTCTGAAATTTTTTTTGAAAAATTTTCTCTTTGAATTATTTTTTTTGATTTTTTAAATTTTTTTTTTCAATTTTTTTTGAAATTTTCTTTTTGATTTTTTTTAAAATTTTTTTTTCAATTTTTTTTTCAATTTTTTTTTTGATTTAAAAAAAAAAAAATTTTAAATTTTTTTTTTTGAAATTTTTTTTGTGAATATTTTTTAAATTTTTTTTTCAATTTTTTTTTTGAAATTTTTTTTTTGATTTTTTTATCAATTTTTTTTTAAATTTTTTTTTATAATTTTTTTTTGAAATTTTTTTTTTTGAATTTTTTTTGAAAAATTTTCTCTTTGAATTATTTTTTTTGATTTTTTTTAAATTTTTTTTTTCAATTTTTTTTTGAAATTTTTTTTTTTATTTTTTTCAATTTTTTTTTTCAATTTTTTTTTGAATTTTTTTTTGTGAATTTTTTTGAATTTTTTTTTTGATTTTTTTATCAATTTTTTTTTAATTTTTTTTATAATTTTTTTTTTGAAAATTTTATTTCGAATTTTTTTTTTTAATTTTTTTTGAAAAATTTTCTCTTTGAATTATTTGTTTTGATTTTTTTTAATTTTTTTTTTCAATTTTTTTTTTCGATTTTTTTTTTGAAATTTTTTTTTTGATTTTTTTAAAAATTTTTTTTCAATTTTTCTTTGAAATTTTTTTTGTGAATTTTTTAAAAAAAATTTTTTAAAATTTTTTTTTTCAATTTTTTTTTGAAATGTTTTTTCCGATTTTTTTTTAAATTTTTTTAATTTTTTTTTGAAATTTCAATTTTCAATTTTTTTTTGAATTTTTTTTGTAATTTTTTTAAAATTTTTTTTGTAATTTTTTTCGAAATTTTTTTTGAAATATTTTTTATTTTTTTTTTGAAATTTTTTTTTTCAATTTATTTTTGTATTTTTTTTTTAATTTTTTTTTGTAATTTTTTCGAAATTTTTTTGAAATATTTTTTAGTTTTTTTTTGAAAATTTTTTATTTGAAATATTTTTTGAAAAATTTTCTCTTTGAATTATTTTTTTTGATTTTTTTTAAAAAATTTTTTTAAAATTTTTTTTCCAATTTTTTTTTGAAAAATTTTTTTTTCAATTTTTTTTAAATTTTTTTTTTGATTTTTTAAATTTTTTTTAAAATTTTTTTATGAAATTTTTTTTTTGATTTTTCAAAATGTTTTTCAAAATTTTTCAATGAAATTTTTTTTTTGATTTTTTTAAAAAAAATTTTAAAATTTTTTTTTGAAATTTTTTTTTGTGAATTTTTTTTAATTTTTTTTTTCAATTTTTTTTTTATATTTTTTTTTTGATTTTTTTTCAATTTTTTTAAAAAATTTTTTTCAATTTTTTTTTTGAAATTTTTTTTTTGAATATTTTTTTTAATTTTTTTTGAAAAATTTTCTCTTTGAATTACTTTTTTTGATTTTTTTAAATTTTTTTTCTCAATTTTTTTTTGAAATTTTTTTTTTGATTTTTTTTAAACTTTTTTAAAAATTTTTTTTTCAATTTTTTTTTTGATTTTTTAAAAAAAAATTTTTAAATTTTTTTTTGAATTTTTTTTTTGTGAATTTTTTTTAAATTTTTTTTTTAATTTTTTTTTTGAAATTTTTTTTTTTGATTTTTTTTCAATTTTTTTTTTAATTTTTTTTTATAATTTTTTTTTGAAAATTTTTTTTTTGAATTTTTTTTGAAAAATTTTCTCTTTGAATTATTTTTTTTGATTTTTTTTAAATTTTTCTTTTCAATTTTTTTTTTGATTTTTTAAAAAATTTTTTTCAATTTTTTTTTGAAATTTTTTTTTGTGAATTTTTTTTTATTTTTTTTTTCAATTTTTTTTGTATTTTTTTGTAATTTTTTCGAAATTTTTTTGAAATATTTTTTGTTTTTTTTTTCGAAAATTTTTTTTATAAATTTTTTTTGAATTTTTTTATAATTTTTTTTAATTTTTTTTTTAATTTTTTTTCAATTTTTTTTTTGAAATTTTTTTTTTTAATTTTTTTTTTCAATTTTTTTTTGAAATTTTTTTTAAATTTTTTTATGAAATTTTTGTTTTGATTTTTTCAAAAAATTTTTTAAAATTTTTTTTGAAATTTTTTTTTGTGAATTTTTTTTAAATTGTTTTTTTTAATTTTTTTTCCAATTTTTTTTTTGATATTTTTTTTTTGATTTTTTTTCAATTTTTTTTTAAATTTTTTTTTCAATTTTTTTTTTGAAAATTTTTTTTGAAAAATTTTCTCTTTGAATAATTTTTTTTAATTTTTTTTAAATTTTTTTTTCAATTTTTTTTTGAAATTTTTTTTTTGATTTTTTTTAAAATTATTTTTTAAATTTTTTTCAATTTTTTTTTGAAAAAATTTTTTTTGAATTTTTCTTTAAATTTTTTAAATTTTTTTAAATTTTTTTTTTGATTTTTTTTTGAATTTTTTTAAAATTTTTTTTTTTGAAATTTTTTTAAATTTTTTTTTGATTTTTTTTTTTTTTTTATGAAATTATTTTTTTGTGAATTTTTTTTTCAATTTTTTTTTTGAAAATTCTTTTAAATTTTTTTTTGATTTTTTTTTTAAATTTTTTTTTCAATTTTTTTTTTGAAAATTTTTTTTTTGAATTTTTTTTGAAATTTTTTTTGAAATTTTTTTTTCGAATTTTTTTTTGAATTTTTTTTTAAATTTTTTTTTTGAATTTTTTTTTCAATTTTTTTTTTGAAATTTTTTTAAAATTTTTCAATGAAATTTTTTTTTTGATTTTTTAAATTTTTTTTTAAAATTTTTTGGAAATTTTTTTTTGTGAATTTTTTTAAAAATTTTTTTCGAAATTTTTTTTTTCGATTTTTTTTTTAATTTTTTTTGAATTTTTTTTTTGAAAATTTTTTTTATAAATTTTTTTTGAATTTTTTTTGTATTTTTTTTAAATTTTTTTTTCAATTTTTTTTTTGAAAATTTTTTTTTTGAATTTTTTTTTTCAATTTTTTTTTTGAAAATTTTTTAAAATTTTTTTATGAAATTTTTGTTTTGAATTTTTCAAAATTTTTTTTTAAATTTTTTTTTGAAATTTTTTTTGTGAATTTTTTTTAAATTGTTTTTTTTTAAATTTTTTTTTTCAATTTTTTTTTGATTCTTTTTCAATTTTTTTAAAAATTTTTTTTTCAATTTTTATTTTGAAAATTTTTTTTGAAAAATTTTCTCTTTGAATTATTTTTTTTTAATTTTTTTAATTTTTTTAAATTTTTTTTTTGATTTTTTTTTTGAATTTTTTTTAAAAATTTTTTTTTGAAATTTTTTTAAATTTTTTTTTGATTTTTTTTTTATGAAATTATTTTTTTGTGAATTTTTTTTTAAATTTTTTTTTTGAAAATTCTTTTAAATTTTTTTTTGATTTTTTTTTGTAAATTTTTTTTTGAAATTTTTTTTTTGAATTTTTTTTGAAAAATTTTCTCTTTGAATTATTTTTTTTTATTTTTTTAAAATTTTTTTTTCAATTTTTTTTTGAAATTTTTTTTTAGATTTTTTTAAAAATTTTTTTTCAATTTTTTTTTGAAATTTTTTTTGTGAATTTTTTTGAATTTTTTTTTTGATTTTTTTATCAATTTTTTTTAAAATTTTTTTTTATAATTTTTTTTTTGAAATTTTTTTTTCGAATTTTTTTTTTTAATTTTTTTTGAAAAATTTTCTCTTTGAATTATTTGTTTTGATTTTTTTTTTGAATTTTTTTTTTCAATTTTTTTTTGAAAATTTTTTTAAATTTTTTTATGAAATTTTTGTTTTGATTTTTTAAAATTTTTTTTTAAATTTTTTTTTGAAATTTTTTTTTGTGAATTTTTTTTAAAATTTTTTTTGAAAATTTTTTTTTGGATTTTTTTTTTAAAATTTTTTTTGAAATTTTTTTATGAAAATTTTTTTTATAAATTTTTTTTGAATTTTTTTTGTATTTTTTTTTTAATTTTTTTTTCAATTTTTTTTTTGAAAATTTTTTTTTGAATTTTTTTTTTCAATTTTTTTTTGAAAATTTTTTTAAATTTTTTTATGAAATTTTTGTTTTGAATTTTTCAAAAATTTTTATTAAATTTTTTTTTGAAATTTTTTTTTGTGAATTTTTTTTAAATTGTTTTTTTTTTTTTTTTGATATTTTTTTTTGATTTTTTTTCAATTTTTTTAAAATTTTTTTTTTCAATTTTTTTTTTTTTAATTTTTTTTGAAAAATTTTCTCTTTGAATTATTTTTTTTAAATTTTTTTAAATTTTTTTTAAAATTTTTTTTTCAATTTTTTTTTGAAATTTTTTTTTTGATTTTTTTTTTGAAATTTTTTTTTTCGATTTTTTTTTGAAAATTTTTTTTAAAATTTTTTTTTTGAAATTTCTTTTTGAAAAATTTCCTTTTTGAAATTTTTTTTTCCGATTTTTTTTTAAATTTTTTTTTTCAATTTTTTTTTTGAATTTTTGTTTTGAATTTTTTTTTTTTGGAAAATTTTCTCTTTGAAACTTTTTTTTGATTTTTTTAAAAAAATTTTTTGTAATTTTTTTCGAAATTTTTCAAAAATTTTTTTGAAGTTTTTTTTTGAAAATTTTTCATCTGAAATTTTTTTTTTGAAATTTTTCTTTCGAAATTTTTTTTTGAATTTTTTTTTGTAAATTTTTTTTTGAAATTTTTTTTTCGAATTTTTTTTTGAAATTTTTTTAATTTTTTTTTTGATTTTTTTTAAAAAATTTTTTTTCAATTTTTTTTTGAAAATTTTTTAAAATTTTTTTTTGATTTTTTTTAAAAATTTTTTCCTCAATTTTTTTTTTGAAAATTTTTTTTTTGAATTTTTTTTTGAAATTTTCTTTGAAATTTTTTTTTTCGAATTTTTTTTTGAATTTTTTTTAAAATTTTTTTTTGAATTTTTTTCACAATTTTTTTTTTGAAAATTTTTTAAATTTTTTCAATGAAATTTTTCTCTTGATTTTTTTTTAAATTTTTTAAAATTTTTTTTTGAAATTTTTTTTTGTGAATTTTTTTTAAATTGTTTTTTTTTTATTTTTTTTCAATTTTTTTTTGATATTTTTTTTTTGATTTTTTTTCAATTTTTTTTAAAATTTTTTTTTCAATTTTTTTTTTGAAAATTTTTTTTGAAAAATTTTCTCATTGAATAATTTTTTTAAATTTTTTTTAAATTTTTTTTTTCAATTTTTTTGAAATTTTTTTTTTGATTTTTTTTAAAATTATTTTTTAAATTTTTTTTCAATTTTTTTTTGAAAAAATTTTTTTTGAATTTTTCTTTAAATTTTTTTAATTTTTTTAAATTTTTTTTTTGATTTTTTTTTTGAATTTTTTTTAAAATTTTTTTTTTGAAATTTTTTTAAATTTTTTTTTGATTTTTTTTTTTTATGAAATTATTTTTTTGTGAATTTTTTTTAAAATTTTTTTTTTCAATTTTTTTTTTGAAAATTCTTTTAAATTTTTTTTTTGATTTTTTTTTTAAATTTTTTTTAAAATTTTTTTTGAAATTTTTTTTTCGAATTTTTTTTGAATTTTTTTTAAAATTTTTTTTTGAATTTTTTTTTTCAATTTTTTTTTTGAAAATTTTTTAAAATTTTTCAATGAAATTTTTTTTTTGATTTTTTAATTTTTTTTTTTAATTTTTTTTGAAATTTTTTTTTGTGAATTTTTTTGAAAATTTTTTTTTTGACTTTTTTTTGAAATTTTTTTCGAAATTTTTTTTTTCGATTTTTTTTAAAATTTTTTTTGAATTTTTTTTTGAAAATTTTTT
Organism: Chrysolina oricalcia; assembly: GCA_944452925.2. NCBI lineage: Eukaryota > Metazoa > Arthropoda > Insecta > Coleoptera > Chrysomelidae > Chrysolina > Chrysolina oricalcia. The sequence continues at coordinate 26,778,880 of OX101813.2, read as the reverse complement.
TTATAAATTTTTTTTGAATTTTTTTTGTATTTTTTTAAAAATTTTTTTTCAATTTTTTTTTTGAAAATTTTTTTTTTCAATTTTTTTTTGAAAATTTTTTTAAATTTTTTTATGAAATTTTTGTTTTGAATTTTTCAAAAAATTTTTTTAAATTTTTTTATGAAATTTTTTTTTTGATTTTTCAAAATGTTTTTTCAAAATTTTTCAATGAAATTTTTTTTTTGATTTTTTTAAAAAAAATTTTAAAATTTTTTTTTGAAATTTTTTTTAATTTTTTTTTTCAATTTTTTTTTGATATTTTTTTTTTGATTTTTTTTCAATTTTTTTAAAAAATTTTTTTCAATTTTTTTTTTGAAATTTTTTTTTTGTATATTTTTTTGAAATTTTTTTTGAAAAATTTTCTCTTTGAATTACTTTTTTTGATTTTTTTTAATTTTTTTTTTCAATTTTTTTTTGAAATTTTTTTTTTGATTTTTTTAAAAATTTTTTAAAAATTTTTTTTTCAATTTTTTTTTTGATTTTTTAAAAAAAAAAATTAAATTTTTTTTTGAAATTTTTTTTTGTGAATTTTTTTAAAATTTTTTTTTAAATTTTTTTTTTGAATTTTTTTTTTTGATTTTTTTATCAATTTTTTTTAAAATTTTTTTTTATAATTTTTTTTTGAAAATTTTTTTTTTGAATTTTTTTTGAAAAATTTTCTCTTTGAATTATTTTTTTTGATTTTTTTTAAATTTTTCTTTTCAATTTTTTTTTGAATTTTTTTTTTTGATTTTTTAAACATTTTTTTTCAATTTTTTTTTGAAATTTTTTTTTGTGAATTTTTTTCAATTTTTTTTTTCAATTTTTTTTGTATTTTTTTGTAATTTTTTCGAAATTTTTTTGAAATATTTTTTGTTTTTTTTTTTTGAAAATTTTTTTTATAAATTTTTTTTGAATTTTTTTGTAATTTTTTTAAATTTTTTTTTTTAATTTTTTTTCAATTTTTTTTTTGAAAATTTTTTTTTTGATTTTTTTTGAAAATTTTTTCGAAATTTTTTTTTTTCGATTTTTTTTAAAATTTTTTTTGAATTTTTTTTTTTGAAAATTTTTTTTATAAATTTTTTTTGAATTTTTTTGTAATTTTTTTTAATTTTTTTTTTTATTTTTTTTCAATTTTTTTTTTGAAAATTTTTGTTTGAATTTTTTTTAAATTTTTTTTTTGATTTTTTTAAAAAAATTTTTAAAATTTTTTTTTGAAATTTTTTTTTGTGATTTTTTTTTAAATTTTTTTTTGAAATTTTTTTTTGATTTTTTTTGAAATTTTTTTCGAAATTTTTTTTTTTCGATTTTTTTTTAAATTTTTTTTGAATTTTTTTTTTGAAAATTTTTTTTATAAATTTTTTTTGAATTTTTTTGTAATTTTTTTTAATTTTTTTTTTTAAATTTTTTTTCAATTTTTTTTTGAAATTTTTTTTTGTGATTTTTTTTTAAATTGTTTTTTTTTTTTAATTTTTTTTTCAATTTTTTTTTGATATTTTTTTTTGATTTTTTTTCAATTTTTTTTAAAAATTTTTTTTCAATTTTTTTTTTGAAAATTTTTTTTGAAAAATTTTCTCTTTGAATAATTTTTTTTAATTTTTTTTAAATTTTTTTTTTTAATTTTTTTTTGAAATTTTTTTTTTTTGATTTTTTTAAAATTATTTTTCAAATTTTTTTTCAATTTTTTTTGAATTTTTCTTTAAATTTTTTTAATTTTTTTAAATTTTTTTTTTGATTTTTTTTAAAATTTTTTTTTGATTTTTTTTTTATGGAATAATTTTTTTGTGAATTTTTTTTTAAATTTTTTTTTTCAATTTTTTTTTTGAAAATTCTTTTAAATTTTTTTTTGATTTTTTTTTTAAATTTTTTTTTCAATTTTTTTTTTGAAAATTTTTTTTTTGAATTTTTTTTTGAATTTTTTTTTAAAATTTTTTTTTGAATTTTTTTTTTCAATTTTTTTTTTGAAAATTTTTTAAAATTTTTCAATGAAATTTTTTTTTTGATTTTTTAAAATTTTTTTTAAAATTTTTTTTGAAATTTTTTTTTCGGAATTTTTTTTAAAATTTTTTTTGAAATTTTTTTTTTTGATTTTTTTTGAAATTTTTTCCGAAATTTTTTTTTTCGATTTTTTTAAAAATTTTTTTTGAATTTTTTTTTTTGAAAATTTTTTTTATAAATTTTTTTTGAATTTTTTTTGTATTTTTTAAAAAAAAATTTTTTCAATTTTTTTTTTGAAAATTTTTTTTTGAATTTTTTTTTTCAATTTTTTTTTGAAAATTTTTTTAAATTTTTTTATGAAATTTTTGTTTTGAATTTTTCAAAAATTTTTTTTTAATTTTTTTTTGAAATTTTTTTTTGTGAATTTTTTTTAAATTGTTTTTTTTTAATTTTTTATTTCAATTTTTTTTTGATATTTTTTTTTGATTTTTTTTCAATTTTTTTAAAATTTTTTTTTTCAATTTTTTTTTGAAAATTTTTTTTGAAAAATTTTCTCTTTGAATTATTTTTTAAAAAATTTTTTAAATTTTTTTTTCAATTTTTTTTTTGAAATTTTTTTTTTGATTTTTTTTTTTAAATTTTTTTTTTTCGATTTTTTTTTGAAAATTTTTTTTAAAATTTTTTTTTTTTGAAATTTTTTTTTGAAAAATTTCCTTTTTGAAATTTTTTTTCCGATTTTTTTTTAAATTTTTTTTTTCAATTTTTTTTTTGAATTTTTGTTTTGAATTTTTTTTTTTGGAAAATTTTCTCTTCGAAACTTTTTTTTGATTTTTTTAAAAATTTTTTTTGTTAATTTTTTCGAAATTTTTTTGAAATTTTTTTGTAGTTTTTTTTAGAAAATTTTTCATCTGAAATTTTTTTTTTAAATTTTTCTTTCGAAATTTTTTTTTGAATTTTTTTTTGTAAATTTTTTTTTGAAATTTTTTTTTTCGAATTTTTTTTTGAAATTTTTTTAATTTTTTTTTTGATTTTTTTTTTCAATTTTTTTTTAAATTTTTTTTGTAATTTTTTTCGAAATTTTTTTGAAATTTTTTTGAAGTTTTTTTTTGAAAATTTCTCATCTGAAATTTTTTTTTTGAAATTTTTCTTTCGAAATTTTTTTGTAAATTTTTTTTTGAATTTTTTTTTGTAAATTTTTTTTTGAAATTTTTTTTTTTCGAATTTTTTTTTGAAATTTTTTTAAATTTTTTTTTGATTTTTTTTTTTTAATTTTTTTTATGAAATTATTTTTTTGTGAATTTTTTTTTAAAATTTTTTTTTTCAATTTTTTTTTTGAAAATTTTTTTTTCGAATTTTTTTTCAATTTTTTTAAAAATTTTTTTTTCAATTTTTTTTTTCAATTTTTTTTTTGATTTTTTTTAAAAAAATTTTTAAATTTTTTTTTGAAATTTTTTTTTGTGAATTTTTTTTAAATTTTTTTTTAAATTTTTTTTTTGAAATTTTTTTTTTTTATTTTTTTATCAATTTTTTTTAAAATTTTTTTTTATAATTTTTTTTTTGAAAATTTTTTTTTTGAATTTTTTTTTTGAATTATTTTTGAAAAATTTTCTCTTTGAATTATTTTTTTTGATTTTTTTTAAATTTTTCTTTTCAATTTTTTTTTGAAATTTTTTTTTTGATTTTTTTAAAAATTTTTTTTCAATTTTTTTTTGAAATTTTTTTTTGTGAATTTTTTTCAATTTTTTTTTTCAATTTTTTTTTGTATTTTTTTTTAAAATTTTTTTTTGTAATTTTTTCGAAATTTTTTTGAAATATTTTTTGTTTTTTTTTGAAAATTTTTTATTTGAAATTTTTTTTGAAAAATTTTCTTTTTTTTGATTTTTTTTAATTTTTTTTTTTTAATTTTTTTTGAAATTTTTTATTTTGATTTTTTTAAAAAAATTTTTTAAAACTATTTTTTCAATTTTTTTTTTGAAAAATTTTTTTTTCAATTTTTTTAAAATTTTTTTTTTGATTTTTTAAAATTTTTTCTTTAATTTTTTTATGAAATTTTTCTTTTGATTTTTTAAAATGTTTTTTCAAAATTTTTTTTTGAAATTTTTTTGTGAATTTTTTTAAATTTTTTTTTTAATTCTTTTTTTGAATTTTTTTTTTGAATTTTTTTTTGAATTTTTTTTTCGAATTTTTTTTTGAATTTTTTTAAAAAATTTTTTTGAATTTTTTTTTTCAATTTTTTTTTGAAAATTTTTTTAAAATTTTTTTATGAATTTTTTTTTATTTTTTCAAAAATTTTTTTTGAAATTTTTTTTTGTGAATTTTTTTAAAATTTTTTTTTCAATTTTTTTTTTGAAATTTTTTTTTTTTTGATTTTTTTTTCAATTTTTTTTAAATTTTTTTTTAAATTTTTTTTTCAATTTTTTTTTGGATTTTTTTTTGAAATTTATTTTTTTCTCAATTTTTTTTAATTTTTTTTTAAATTTTTTTTTTGAAATTTTTTTTTTTAATTTTTTTTTTGAATTTTTTTTGGAAATTTTTTTTTTTTGATTATTTTTTCAATTTTTTTTAAAATTTTTTTTTCAATTTTTTTTGAAAAATTTTCTCTTTGAATTATTTTTTTTGATTTTTTTAAAAAAATTTTTTGAATTTTTTTTTGAATTTTTTTTTTTGATTTTTTTTTAAATTTTTTTAAAAATTTTTTTTTCAATTTTTTTTTTGATTTTTTTAAAAAAAATTTTTAAATATTTTTTTGAAATTTTTTTTTGTGAATTTTTTTTAAATTTTTTTTTTAATTTTTTTTTGAAATTTTTTTTTTGATTTTTTTATCAATTTTTTTTAAAATTTTTTTTATAATTTTTTTTTGAAATTTTTTTTTTTTAATTTTTTTTTTGAATTTTTTTTGGAAATTTTTTTTTTGATTATTTTTTCAATTTTTTTTTTAATTTTTTTTTCAATTTTTTTTGAAAAATTTTCTCTTTGAATTATTTTTTTTGATTTTTTTTAAATTTTTCTTTTCAATTTTTTTTTGAAATTTTTTTTTGATTTTTTTTTAAATTTTTTTTTGTAATTTTTTCGAAATTTTTTTGAAATATTTTTTGGTTTTATTTTGAAAATTTTTTATTTGAAATTTTTTTTGAAAAATTTTCTCTTTGAATTATTTTTTTTGATTTTTTTTAAATTTTTTTTTTAAATTTTTTTTGAAATTTTTTATTTTGATTTTTTTAAAAAAATTTTTTAAAACTATTTTTTCAATTTTTTTTTTGAAAAATTTTTTTTTCAATTTTTTTTTAATTTTTTTTTTGATTTATTTAAATTTTTTCTTTAATTTTTTTATGAAATTTTTCTTTTGATTTTTTAAAATGTTTTTTCAAAAATTTTTTTTTGAAATTTTTTTTGTGAATTTTTTTAAATTTTTTTTTTTAAATTCTTTTTTTGAATTTTTTTTGAATATTTTTTTGAATTTTTTTTTCGAATTTTTTTTGAATTTTTTTAAAAAAATTTTTTGAATTTTTTTTTCAATTTTTTTTTGAAAATTTTTTTAAAATTTTTTTATGAATTTTTTTAAAATTTTTTTTGAATTTTTTTTTTTGAAAATTTTTTTTATAAATTTTTTTTGAATTTTTTTGTAATTTTTTTAAATTTTTTTTTTATTTTTTTTCAATTTTTTTTTTGAAAATTTTTGTTTGAATTTTTTTTAATTTTTTTTTTTGATTTTTTTAAAAAAAATTTTTAAATTTTTTTTTGTGAATTTTTTTTAAAAGTTTTTTTGAAATTTTTTTTTTGATTTTTTTTGAAATTTTTTTCGAAATTTTTTTCGAAATTTTTTTTTTTTCGATTTTTTTTTAAATTTTTTTTGAATTTTTTTTTTTGAAAATTTTTTTTATAAATTTTTTTTGAATTTTTTTGTAATTTTTTTTAATTTTTTTTTTAAATTTTTTTTCAATTTTTTTTTTGAAATTTTTTTTTTTTTTTTCAATTTTTTTTTGAAAATTTTTTTAAATTTTTTTATGAAATTTTTGTTTTGATTTTTTCAAAAAAAATTTTAAAATTTTTTTTGAAATTTTTTTTTGTGAATTTTTTTTAAATTGTTTTTTTTTTTATTTTTTTTTCAATTTTTTTTTGATATTTTTTTTTGATTTTTTTTCAATTTTTTTTAAATTTTTTTTTTCAATTTTTTTTTTGAAAATTTTTTTTGAAAAATTTTCTCTTTGAATAATTTTTTTAAATTTTTTTTTAATTTTTTTTTTCAATTTTTTTTTGAAATTTTTTTTTTGATTTTTTTTAAAATTATTTTTTGAATTTTTTTTCAATTTTTTTTTGAAAAAATTTTTTTTTGAATTTTTCTTTAAATTTTTTAAATTTTTTTAAATTTTTTTTTGATTTTTTTTTGTGAATTTTTTTTTAAATTTTTTTTTTGAAATTTTTTTAAATTTTTTTTTGATTTTTTTTTTATGAAATTATTTTTTTGTGAATTTTTTTTTAAATTTTTTTTTTCAATTTTTTTTTTGAAAATTCTTTTAAATTTTTTTTTGATTTTTTTTTTAAATTTTTTTTTCAATTTTTTTTTTGAAAATTATTTTTTTGAATTTTTTTTTGAAATTTTTTTTTCAATTTTTTTTTTGAAATTTTTTTTTTGAATTTTTTTTTTCAATTTTTTTTTTGAAAATTATTTTTTTGTGAATTTTTTTTTAAATTTTTTTTTTCAATTTTTTTTTTGAAAATTCTTTTAAATTTTTTTTTGATTTTTTTTTTAAATTTTTTTTGTCAATTTTTTTTTTGAAAATTATTTTTTTGAATTTTTTTTTGAAATTTTTTTTTCAATTTTTTTATGAAATTTTTGTTTTGAATTTTTCAAAAATTTTTTCTAAATTTTTTTTTGAAATTTTTTTTTGTGAATTTTTTTTAAATTGTTTTTTTAAATTTTTTTTTCAATTTTTTTTTGATATTTTTTTTTGATTTTTTTTCAATTTTTTTAAAATTTTTTTTTTCAATTTTTTTTTTGAAAATTTTTTTTGAAAAATTTTCTCTTTGAATTATTTTTTTTAAATTTTTTTAAATTTTTTTTTAAATTTTTTTTTTTGATTTTTTTTTTGAAATTTTTTTTTTTCGATTTTTTTTTGAAAATTTTTTTTAAAATTTTTTTTTGAAATTTTTTTTTGAAAAATTTCCTTTTTGAAATTTTTTTTTCCGATTTTTTTTTAATTTTTTTTTTCAATTTTTTTTTTCAATTTTTGTTTTGAATTTTTTTTTTGGAAAATTTTCTCATTGAAACTTTTTTTTGATTTTTTTAAAATTTTTTTTTGTAATTTTTTTCGAAATTTTTTTGAAATTTTTTTGTAGTTTTTTTTTGAAAATTTTTCATCTGAAATTTTTTTTTTTAATTTTTCTTTCGAAATTTTTTTGTAAATTTTTTTTTGAATTTTTTTTTGTAAATTTTTTTTTGAAATTTTTTTTTTCGAATTTTTTTTTGAAATTTTTTTAAATTTTTTATTGATTTTTTTTTTAATTTTTTTTATGAAATTATTTTTTTGTGAATTTTTTTTAAAATTTTTTTTTTCAATTTTTTTTTTGAAAATTTTTTTAAATTTTTTTTTGATTTTTTTTTTAAATTTTTTTTTCAATTTTTTTTTTGAAAATTTTTTTTTCGAATTTTTTTTGAATTTTTTTTTAAATTTTTTTTTCAATTTTTTTTTCAATTTTTTTTTTTCAATTTTTTTTTTGAAAATTTTTTAAAATTTTTCAATGAAATTTTTTTTTGATTTTTTTAAAAAATTTTTTTTGAAATTTTTTTTTGTGAATTTTTTTTAAATTTATTTTTTTCAATTTTTTTTTCATATTTTTTTTGATTTTTTTTCATTTTTTAAAATTTTTTTTTTTTTTTTTTGAAATTTTTTTTTTTGAATTTTTTTCTGAAATTTTTTTTGAAAAATTTTCTCTTTGAATTATTTTTTTTGATTTTTTAAAATTTTTTTTTCAATTTTTTTTGAAATTTTCTTTTTGATTTTTTTTAAAATTTTTTTTTCAATTTTTTTTTCAATTTTTTTTTTGATTTAAAAAAAAAAAAAATTTAAATTTTTTTTTTTGAAATTTTTTTTGTGAATATTTTTTAAATTTTTTTTTCAATTTTTTTTTTGAAATTTTTTTTTTTATTTTTTTATCAATTTTTTTTTAAATTTTTTTTTATAATTTTTTTTTGAAATTTTTTTTTTTGAATTTTTTTTGAAAAATTTTCTCTTTGAATTATTTTTTTTGATTTTTTTTAAATTTTTTTTTTCAATTTTTTTTTGAAATTTTTTTTTTGATTTTTTTAAATTTTTTTTTTCAATTTTTTTTTGAATTTTTTTTTGTGAATTTTTTTGAATTTTTTTTTTGATTTTTTTATCAATTTTTTTTAAATTTTTTTTTTATAATTTTTTTTTTGAAAATTTCATTTCGAATTTTTTTTTTTAATTTTTTTTGAAAAATTTTCTCTTTGAATTATTTGTTTTGATTTTTTTTAATTTTTTTTTTCAATTTTTTTTTTCGATTTTTTTTTTGAAATTTTTTTTTTTGATTTTTTTAAAATTTTTTTTTCAATTTTTCTTTGAAATTTTTTTTGTGAATTTTTAAAAAAAAAATTTTTAAAATTTTTTTTTTCAATTTTTTTTTGAAATGTTTTTTCCGATTTTTTTTTAAATTTTTTTAATTTTTTTTTGAAATTTCAATTTTCAATTTTTTTTTGAATTTTTTTTGTAATTTTTTTAAAATTTTTTTTGTAATTTTTTTCGAAATTTTTTTTGAAATATTTTTTATTTTTTTTTTGAAATTTTTTTTTTCAATTTTTTTTTGAATTTATTTTTGTATTTTTTTTAAAATTTTTTTTTGTAATTTTTTCGAAATTTTTTTGAAATATTTTTTAGTTTTTTTTTGAAAATTTTTTATTTGAAATTTTTTTTGAAAAATTTTCTCTTTGAATTATTTTTTTTGATTTTTTTTAAAAAAATTTTTTTAAATTTTTTTTTCAATTTTTTTTTTGAAAAATTTTTTTTTTCAATTTTTTTTAAATTTTTTTTTTGATTTTTTAAATTTTTTTTTAATTCTTTTATGAAATTTTTTTTTTGATTTTTCAAAATGTTTTTTCAAAATTTTTCAATGAAATTTTTTTTTTGATTTTTTTAAAAAAAATTTTAAAATTTTTTTTTGAATTTTTTTTTGGGAATTTTTTTTAATTTTTTTTTTCAATTTTTTTTTGATATTTTTTTTTTGATTTTTTTTCAATTTTTTTAAAAATTTTTTTTCAATTTTTTTTTTGAAATTTTTTTTTTGAATATTTTTTTGAAATTTTTTTTGAAAAATTTTCTCTTTGAATTATTTTTTTTGATTTTTTAAAATTTTTTTTTTCAATTTTTTTTGAAATTTTTTTTTTGATTTTTTTTTTAAATTTTTTTAAAAATTTTTTTTTCAATTTTTTTTTTGATTTTTAAAAAAAAATTTTAAATTTTTTTTTGAAATTTTTTTTTGTGAATTTTTTTTAAATTTTTTTTTTAATTTTTTTTTTGAAATTTTTTTTTTTGATTTTTTTATCAATTTTTTTTTTAAATTTTTTTTATAATTTTTTTTTTGAAAATTTTTTTTTTGAATTTTTTTTTTGAATTTTTTTTGAAAAATTTTCTCTTTGAATTATTTTTTTTGATTTTTTAAAAATTTTTCTTTTCAATTTTTTTTTGAAATTTTTTTTTTGATTTTTTTAAAAAAATTTATTCAATTTTTTTTTTAAATTTTTTTTTGTGAATTTCTTTCAATTTTTTTTTGTATTTTTTTTAAAAATTTTTTTTTGTAATTTTTTCGAAAATTTTTTGAAATATTTTTTGTTTTTTTTTTGAAAATTTTTTATTTGAAATTTTTTTTGAAAAATTTTCTTTTTTTTGATTTTTTTTAAATTTTTTTTTTAATTTTTTTTGAAATTTTTTATTTTGATTTTTTTTAAAAATTTTTTTAAAACTATTTTTTCAATTTTTTTTTTGAAAAATTTTTTTTTCAATTTTTTTTAAATTTTTTTTTTGATTTTTTTAAATTTTTTCTTTAATTTTTTTATGAAATTTTTCTTTTGATTTTTTAAAATGTTTTTTCAAAAATTTTTTTTGAAATTTTTTTTGTGAATTTTTTTAAATTTTTTTTTTGAATTTTTTTTTTGAATTTTTTTTTGAATTTTTTTTTCGAATTTTTTTTTGAATTTTTTTAAAAAATTTTTTTGAATTTTTTTTTTCAATTTTTTTTTGAAAATTTTTTTAAAATTTTTTTATGAATTTTTTTTTATTTTTTCAAAATTTTTTTTAAAATTTTTTTTTGAAATTTTTTTTTGTGAATTTTTTTAAAATTTTTTTTTCAATTTTTTTTTTGAAATTTTTTTTTTGATTTTTTTTTCAATTTTTTTTAAATTTTTTTTAAAATTTTTTTTTCAATTTTTTTTTGGATTTTTTTTTGAAATTTATTTTTTTCTCAATTTTTTTTTTATTTTTTTTTAAATTTTTTTTTTGAATATTTTTTTTTTTATTTTTTTTTGAATTTTTTTTGGAAATTTTTTTTTTGATTATTTTTTCAATTTTTTTTTAATTTTTTTTTTCAATGTTTTTTTTGAAATTTTTTTTTTGAATTTTTTTTAAATTTTTTTTTTGATTTTTTTAAAAAAATTTTTTAAATTTTTTTTAAAAAAATTTTTTTTTGAAATTTTTTTTTGTGAATTTTTTTAAAAATTTTTTTTGAAAATTTTTTTTTTTGATTTTTTTTTGAAATTTTTTTCGAAATTTTTTTTTTCGATTTTTTTTTGAATTTTTTTTGAATTTTTTTTTGAAAATTTTTTTTATAAATTTTTTTTTGAATTTTTTTTGATTTTTTAAAAAAAAATTTAAATTTTTTTTTTAATTTTTTTTTTCAATTTTTTTTTTGAATTTTTTTTTTTGATTTTTTTTTTCAATTTTTTTAAAATTTTTTTTAAAATTTTTTTTTTGAAAATTTTTGTTTGAATTTTTTTTAAATTTTTTTTTTGATTTTTTTAAAATTTTTTTTTAAATTTTTTTTTGAAATTTTTTTTTGTGAATTTTTTTTTAAATTTTTTTTGAAATTTTTTTTTTGATTTTTTTTGAAATTTTTTTCGAAATTTTTTTTTTCGATTTTTTTTTAAATTTTTTTTGAATTTTTTTTTTGAAAATTTTTTTTATAAATTTTTTTTGAATTTTTTTGTAATTTTTTTAATTTTTTTTTTTGATTTTTTTAAAAAAAATTTTTAAATTTTTTTTTGAAATTTTTTTTTGTGAATTTTTTTTTAAATTTTTTTTGAAATTTTTTTTTGATTTTTTTTTAAAATTTTTTTTCAATTTTTTTTTTGAAAATTTTTTTTTTGAATTTTTTTTTGAAATTTTTTTTGAAATTTTTTTTAAATTTATTTTTTTCAATTTTTTTTTTATATTTTTTTTGATTTTTTTTCATTTTTTAAATTTTTTTTTTTTTTTTTTTGAAATTTTTTTTTTTGAATTTTTTTCTGAAATTTTTTTTGAAAAATTTTCTCTTTGAATTATTTTTTTTGATTTTTTAAAAATTTTTTTTCAATTTTTTTTGAAATTTTCTTTTTGATTTTTTTTAAAATTTTTTTTTCAATTTTTTTTTCAATTTTTTTTTTGATTTAAAAAAAAAAAATTTTAAATTTTTTTTTTTGAAATTTTTTTTGTGAATATTTTTTAAATTTTTTTTTCAATTTTTTTTTTGAAATTTTTTTTTTGATTTTTTTATCAATTTTTTTTTAAATTTTTTTTTATAATTTTTTTTTGAAATTTTTTTTTTTGAATTTTTTTTGAAAAATTTTCTCTTTGAATTATTTTTTTTGATTTTTTTTAAATTTTTTTTTTCAATTTTTTTTTGAAATTTTTTTTTTTATTTTTTTAAATTTTTTTTTTCAATTTTTTTTTGAATTTTTTTTTGTGAATTTTTTTGAATTTTTTTTTTGATTTTTTTATCAATTTTTTTTTAATTTTTTTTTTATAATTTTTTTTTTGAAAATTTTATTTCGAATTTTTTTTTTTAATTTTTTTTGAAAAATTTTCTCTTTGTTTTGATATTTTTAATTTTTTTTTTCAATTTTTTTTTTCGATTTTTTTTTTGAAATTTTTTTTTTGATTTTTTTAAAAATTTTTTTTCAATTTTTCTTTGAAATTTTTTTTGTGAATTTTTTAAAAAAAATTTTTTAAAATTTTTTTTTTAAATTTTTTTTTGAAATGTTTTTTCCGATTTTTTTTTAAATTTTTTTAATTTTTTTTTGAAATTTCAATTTTCAATTTTTTTTTTGAATTTTTTTTGTAATTTTTTTAAAATTTTTTTTGTAATTTTTTTCGAAATTTTTTTTGAAATATTTTTTATTTTTTTTTGAAATTTTTTTTTTCAATTTTTTTTTTTAATTTATTTTTGTATTTTTTTTTAAATTTTTTTTTGTAATTTTTTCGAAATTTTTTTGAAATATTTTTTAGTTTTTTTTTGAAAATTTTTTATTTGAAATTTTTTTTGAAAAATTTTCTCTTTGAATTATTTTTTTTGATTTTTTTAAAAAAATTTTTTTAAATTTTTTTTTCAATTTTTTTTTTGAAAATTTTTTTTTTTCAATTTTTTTTAAATTTTTTTTTTGATTTTTTTAATTTTTTTTTAATTCTTTTATGAAATTTTTTTTTTGATTTTTCAAAATGTTTTTTCAAAATTTTTCAATGAAATTTTTTTTTTGATTTTTTTAAAAAAAAAATTAAAATTTTTTTTTGAATTTTTTTTTGTGAATTTTTTTTAATTTTTTTTTTCAATTTTTTTTTGATATTTTTTTTTTGATTTTTTTTCAATTTTTTTAAAAAATTTTTTTCAATTTTTTTTTTGAAATTTTTTTTTTGAATATTTTTTTGAAATTTTTTTTGAAAAATTTTCTCTTTGAATTATTTTTTTTGATTTTTTAAAATTTTTTTTTTCAATTTTTTTTTGAAATTTTTTTTTTGATTTTTTTTTTTAATTTTTTTAAAAATTTTTTTTTCAATTTTTTTTTTGATTTTTTAAAAAAAAAATTTTAAATTTTTTTTTGAAATTTTTTTTTGTGAATTTTTTTTAAATTTTTTTTTTAATTTTTTTTTTGAAATTTTTTTTTTTGATTTTTTTATCAATTTTTTTTAAAATTTTTTTTTATAATTTTTTTTTTGAAAATTTTTTTTTTGAATTTTTTTTTTGAATTTTTTTTGAAAAATTTTCTCTTTGAATTATTTTTTTTGATTTTTTAAAAATTTTTCTTTTCAATTTTTTTTTGAAATTTTTTTTTTGATTTTTTTAAAAAAATTTATTCAATTTTTTTTTAAAATTTTTTTTTGTGAATTTCTTTCAATTTTTTTTTGTATTTTTTTTTTAAATTTTTTTTTGTAATTTTTTCGAAATTTTTTTGAAATATTTTTTGTTTTTTTTTTGAAAATTTTTTATTTGAAATTTTTTTTGAAAATTTTTCTTTTTTTTGATTTTTTTTAAATTTTTTTTTTAATTTTTTTTGAAATTTTTTATTTTGATTTTTTTTAAAAATTTTTTTAAAACTATTTTTTCAATTTTTTTTTTGAAAAATTTTTTTTTTCAATTTTTTTTAAATTTTTTTTTTGATTTTTTTAAATTTTTTCTTTAATTTTTTTATGAAATTTTTCTTTTGATTTTTTAAAATGTTTTTTCAAAAATTTTTTTTGAAATTTTTTTTGTGAATTTTTTTAAATTTTTTTTTTAAATTCTTTTTTTGAATTTTTTTTTTTTAATTTTTTTTTGAATTTTTTTTTCGAATTTTTTTTTGAATTTTTTTAAAAAATTTTTTTGAATTTTTTTTTTCAATTTTTTTTTGAAAATTTTTTAAAAATTTTTTTATGAATTTTTTTTTATTTTTTCAAAATTTTTTTTAAAATTTTTTTTTGAAATTTTTTTTTGTGAATTTTTTTAAAATTTTTTTTTCAATTTTTTTTTTAAATTTTTTTTTTTGATTTTTTTTTCAATTTTTTTTAAATTTTTTTTTAATTTTTTTTTTCAATTTTTTTTTGGATTTTTTTTTGAAATTTATTTTTTTCTCAATTTTTTTTTTTATTTTTTTTTAAATTTTTTTTTTGAATATTTTTTTTTTTATTTTTTTTTTCAATGTTTTTTTTGAAATTTTTTTTTTGAATTTTTTTTAAATTTTTTTTTTGATTTTTTTAAAAAAAATTTTTAAATTTTTTTTAAAAAAATTTTTTTTTGAAATTTTTTTTTGTGAATTTTTTTAAAAATTTTTTTTGAAAATTTTTTTTTTTGATTTTTTTTTGAAATTTTTTTCGAAATTTTTTTTTTCGATTTTTTTTTGAATTTTTTTTGAATTTTTTTTTGAAAATTTTTTTTATAAATTTTTTTTTGAATTTTTTTTGATTTTTTAAAAAAAAATTTAAATTTTTTTTTTAATTTTTTTTTTCAATTTTTTTTTTGAATTTTTTTTTTTTGATTTTTTTTTTCAATTTTTTTAAGAATTTTTTTAAAATTTTTTTTTTGAAAATTTTTGTTTGAATTTTTTTTAAATTTTTTTTTTGATTTTTTTTAAATTTTTTTTTAAATTTTTTTTTGAAATTTTTTTTTGTGAATTTTTTTTTAAATTTTTTTTGAAATTTTTTTTTTGATTTTTTTTGAAATTTTTTTCGAAATTTTTTTTTCGATTTTTTTTTAAATTTTTTTTGAATTTTTTTTTTGAAAATTTTTTTTATAAATTTTTTTTGAATTTTTTTGTAATTTTTTTTAATTTTTTTTTTTTTAATTTTTTTTCAATTTTTTTTTTGAAAATTTTTGTTTGAATTTTTTTTAAATTTTTTTTTTTGATTTTTTTAAAAAAATTTTTTAAATTTTTTTTTGAAATTTTTTTTTGTGAATTTTTTTTTAAATTTTTTTTGAAATTTTTTTTTTGATTTTTTTTGAAATTTTTTTTTCAATTTTTTTTTTTAAAATTCTTTTAAATTTTTTTTTGATTTTTTTTTAAAATTTTTTTTCAATTTTTTTTTTGAAAATTTTTTTTTTGAATTTTTTTTTGAAATTTTTTTTGAAATTTTTTTTAAATTTATTTTTTTAAATTTTTTTTTATATTTTTTTTGATTTTTTTTCATTTTTTAAATTTTTTTTTTTTTTTTTTTTGAAATTTTTTTTTTGAATTTTTTTCTGAAATTTTTTTTGAAAAATTTTCTCTTTGAATTATTTTTTTTGATTTTTTAAAATTTTTTTTTCAATTTTTTTTGAAATTTTCTTTTTGATTTTTTTTAAAATTTTTTTTTCAATTTTTTTTTCAATTTTTTTTTGATTTAAAAAAAAAAAATTTTAAATTTTTTTTTTTGAAATTTTTTTTGTGAATATTTTTTAAATTTTTTTTTCAATTTTTTTTTTGAAATTTTTTTTTTGATTTTTTTATCAATTTTTTTTTAAATTTTTTTTTATAATTTTTTTTTGAAATTTTTTTTTTTGAATTTTTTTTGAAAAATTTTCTCTTTGAATTATTTTTTTTGATTTTTTTTAAATTTTTTTTTTCAATTTTTTTTTGAAATTTTTTTTTTATTTTTTTAAATTTTTTTTTTCAATTTTTTTTTGAATTTTTTTTTGTGAATTTTTTTGAATTTTTTTTTTGATTTTTTTATCAATTTTTTTTTAATTTTTTTTTTATAATTTTTTTTTTGAAAATTTTATTTCGAATTTTTTTTTTAAATTTTTTTTGAAAAATTTTCTCTTTGAATTATTTGTTTTGATTTTTTTTAATTTTTTTTTTCAATTTTTTTTTTCGATTTTTTTTTTGAAATTTTTTTTTTGATTTTTTTAAAAATTTTTTTTTCAATTTTTTTTTGAAATTTTTTTTGTGAATTTTTTAAAAAATTTTTTTTAAATTTTTTTTTGAAATGTTTTTCGAAATTTTTTTTGAAATATTTTTTATTTTTTTTTTGAAATTTTTTTTTTCAATTTTTTTTTAAATTTATTTTTGTATTTTTTTTTTAATTTTTTTTTGTAATTTTTTCGAAATTTTTTTGAAATATTTTTTAGTTTTTTTTTGAAAATTTTTTATTTGAAATTTTTTTTGAAAAATTTTCTCTTTGAATTATTTTTTTTGATTTTTTTTAAAAAATTTTTTTTTAATTTTTTTTTCAATTTTTTTTTTGAAAATTTTTTTTTTTCAATTTTTTTTAAATTTTTTTTTTGATTTTTTTAATTTTTTTTTAATTCTTTTATGAAATTTTTTTTTTGATTTTTCAAAATGTTTTTTCAAAATTTTTCAATGAAATTTTTTTTTTGATTTTTTTAAAAAAAAATTTAAAATTTTTTTTTGAATTTTTTTTGTGAATTTTTTTTAATTTTTTTTTTCAATTTTTTTTTGATATTTTTTTTTTGATTTTTTTCAATTTTTTTAAAAATTTTTTTTCAATTTTTTTTTTGAAATTTTTTTTTGAATATTTTTTTGAAATTTTTTTTGAAAAATTTTCTCTTTGAATTATTTTTTTTGATTTTTTAAAATTTTTTTTTTCAATTTTTTTTTGGAATTTTTTTTTTGATTTTTTTTTTTAATTTTTTAAAAAATTTTTTTTTCAATTTTTTTTTTGATTTTTTAAAAAAAAAATTTTAAATTTTTTTTTGAAATTTTTTTTTGTGAATTTTTTTTAAATTTTTTTTTTAATTTTTTTTTTGAAATTTTTTTTTTTGATTTTTTTATCAATTTTTTTTTAAAATTTTTTTTTATAATTTTTTTTTTGAAAATTTTTTTTTTGAATTTTTTTTTTGAATTTTTTTTGAAAAATTTTCTCTTTGAATTATTTTTTTTGATTTTTTAAAAATTTTTCTTTTCAATTTTTTTTTGAAATTTTTTTTTTGATTTTTTTAAAAAAATTTATTCAATTTTTTTTTTAAATTTTTTTTTGTGAATTTCTTTCAATTTTTTTTTGTATTTTTTTTAAAAATTTTTTTTTGTAATTTTTTCGAAATTTTTTTGAAATATTTTTTGTTTTTTTTTTGAAAATTTTTTATTTGAAATTTTTTTTGAAAAATTTTCTTTTTTTTGATTTTTTTTAAATTTTTTTTTTAATTTTTTTTGAAATTTTTTATTTTGATTTTTTTTAAAAAATTTTTTAAAACTATTTTTTCAATTTTTTTTTTGAAAAATTTTTTTTTTCAATTTTTTTTAAATTTTTTTTTTGATTTTTTTAAATTTTTTCTTTAATTTTTTTATGAAATTTTTCTTTTGATTTTTTAAAATGTTTTTTCAAAAATTTTTTTTGAAATTTATTTTGTGAATTTTTTTAAATTTTTTTTTTAAATTCTTTTTTTGAATTTTTTTTTTTGAATTTTTTTTGAATTTTTTTTTCGAATTTTTTTTTGAATTTTTTTAAAAAATTTTTTTGAATTTTTTTTTTCAATTTTTTTTTGAAAATTTTTTTAAAATTTTTTTATGAATTTTTTTTTATTTTTTCAAAATTTTTTTTAAAATTTTTTTTTGAAATTTTTTTTTGTGAATTTTTTTAAAATTTTTTTTTCAATTTTTTTTTTGAAATTTTTTTTTTTTGATTTTTTTTTCAATTTTTTTTTAATTTTTTTTAAAATTTTTTTTTCAATTTTTTTTTGGATTTTTTTTTGAAATTTATTTTTTTCTCAATTTTTTTTTTATTTTTTTTTAAATTTTTTTTTGAATATTTTTTTTTTTATTTTTTTTTGAATCTTTTTTGGAAATTTTTTTTTTGATTATTTTTTCAATTTTTTTTAAATTTTTTTTTTCAATGTTTTTTTTGAAATTTTTTTTTTGAATTTTTTTTAAATTTTTTTTTTGATTTTTTTAAAAAAAATTTTTAAATTTTTTTTAAAAAAATTTTTTTTTTGAAATTTTTTTTTGTGAATTTTTTTAAAAATTTTTTTTGAAAATTTTTTTTTTGATTTTTTTTTGAAATTTTTTTCGAAATTTTTTTTTTCGATTTTTTTTTGAATTTTTTTTGAATTTTTTTTTGAAAATTTTTTTTATAAATTTTTTTTTGAATTTTTTTTGATTTTTAAAAAAAAAATTTAAATTTTTTTTTTAATTTTTTTTTTCAATTTTTTTTTTGAATTTTTTTTTTTTGATTTTTTTTTTCAATTTTTTTAAAATTTTTTTTAAAATTTTTTTTTTGAAAATTTTTGTTTGAATTTTTTTTAAATTTTTTTTTTGATTTTTTTTAAATTTTTTTTTAAATTTTTTTTTGAAATTTTTTTTTGTGAATTTTTTTTAAAATTTTTTTTGAAATTTTTTTTTTTGATTTTTTTTGAAATTTTTTTCGAAATTTTTTTTTTCGATTTTTCTTTAAATTTTTTTTGAATTTTTTTTTTGAAAATTTTTTTTATAAATTTTTTTTGAATTTTTTTGTAATTTTTTTTAATTTTTTTTTTTTAATTTTTTTTCAATTTTTTTTTTGAAAATTTTTGTTTGAATTTTTTTTAAATTTTTTTTTGATTTTTTTAAAAAAATTTTTTAAATTTTTTTTTGAAATTTTTTTTTGTGAATTTTTTTTAAAATTTTTTTTGAAATTTTTTTTTTGATTTTTTTTGAAATTTTTTTTTCAATTTTTTTTTTGAAAATTCTTTAACATTTTTTTTTGATTTTTTTAAAAAATTTTTTTTCAATTTTTTTTTTGAAAATTTTTTTTTTCAATTTTTTTTTGAAATTTTTTTTGAAATTTTTTTTTCGAATTTTTTTTTGAATTTTTTTTTTTAAATTTTTTTTTGAATTTTTTTTTTCAATTTTTTTTTTGAAAATTTTTTAAAATTTTTCAATGAAATTTTTTTTTTGATTTTTTAAAATTTTTTTTAAAATTTTTTTTGAAATTTTTTTTTGTGAATTTTTTTTAAAATTTTTTTTGAAAATTTTTTTTTTGATTTTTTTTTGAAATTTTTTTCGAAATTTTTTTTTTCGATTTTTTTAAAATTTTTTTTTGAATTTTTTTTTTGAAAATTTTTTTTATAAATTTTTTTTGAATTTTTTTTGTATTTTTTTTTAAATTTTTTTTTCAATTTTTTTTTTGAAAATTTTTTTTTGAATTTTTTTTTTCAATTTTTTTTTGAAAATTTTTTTATGAAATTTTTGTTTTGAATTTTTCAAAATTTTTTTTTAAATTTTTTTTTGAAATTTTTTTTTGTGAATTTTTTTTAAATTGTTTTATTTTTAATTTTTTTTTTCAATTTTTTTTTGATATTTTTTTTGATTTTTTTTCAATTTTTTTAAATTTTTTTTTTCAATTTTTTTTTTGAACATTTTTTTTTTCAATTTTTTTTTTGAAAATTTTTTTTGAAACATTTTCTCTTTGAATTATTTTCTTTAAATTTTTTTAAATTTTTTTTTCAATTTTTTTTTTGAATTTTTTTTTTTGATTTTTTTTTTAAATTTTTTTTTTTCGATTTTTTTTTGAAAATTATTTTTAAAATTTTTTTTTTTGATTTTTTTTTGAAAAATTTCCTTTTTGAAATTTTTTTTCCTTTTTTTTTTAAATTTTTTTTTTCAATTTTTTTTTTGAATTTTTGTTTTGAATTTTTTTTTTTGGAAAATTTTCTCTTTGAAACTTTTTTTTGATTTTTTTAAAATTTTTTTTTGTAATTTTCTTCGAAATTTTTTTGAAATTTTTTTGTAGTTTTTTTTTGAAAATTTTTCATCTGAAATTTTTTTTTTAAATTTTTCTTTCGAAATTTTTTTTTGAATTTTTTTTTGTAAATATTTTTTTGAAATTTTTTTTTTCGAATTTTTTTTTGAAATTTTTTTAATTTTTTTTTTGATTTTTTTTTTAATTTTTTTATGAAATTATTTTTTTGTGAATTTTTTTTAAAATTTTTTTTTCAATTTTTTTTTGAAAATTTTTTAGAAATTTTTTTGATTTTTTTTTAAAAATTTTTTCTCAATTTTTTTTTTGAAAATTTTTTTTTTGAATTTTTTTTTGAAATTTTCTTTGAAATTTTTTTTTTCGAATTTTTTTTGAATTTTTTTTAAAATTTTTTTTTGAATTTTTTTCACAATTTTTTTTTTGAAAATTTTTTAAAATTTCTCAATGAAATTTTTTTTTGATTTTTTTTTTAAATTTTTTAAAATTTTTTTTTGAAATTTTTTTTTGTGAATTTTTTTTAAATTGTTTTTTTTTAATTTTTTTTCAATTTTTTTTTGATATTTTTTTTTTGATTTTTTTTCAATTTTTTTTAAAATTTTTTTTTCAATTTTTTTTTTGAAAATTTTTTTTGAAAAATTTTCTCTTTGAATAATTTTTTTTAATTTTTTTTAAATTTTTTTTTTCAATTTTTTTTTGAAATTTTTTTTTTGATTTTTTTTAAAATTATTTTTTAAATTTTTTTTCAATTTTTTTTTGAAAAAATTTGTTTAGAATTTTTCTTTAAATTTTTTTAATTTTTTTAAATTTTTTTTTTGATTTTTTTTTTGAATTTTTTTTAAAATTTTTTTTTTGAAATTTTTTTAAATTTTTTTTTGATTTTTTTTTTTTTATGAAATTATTTTTTTTGAATTTTTTTTTAAATTTTTTTTTTCAATTTTTTTTTTGAAAATTCTTTTAAATTTTTTTTTGATTTTTTTTCTAAATTTTTTTTTCAATTTTTTTTTTGAAAATTTTTTTTTTGAATTTTTTTTGAAATTTTTTTTGAAATTTTTTTTCGAATTTTTTTTGAATTTTTTCTTAAATTTTTTTTTTGAATTTTTTTTTTCAATTTTTTTTTTGAAAATTTTTTAAAATTTTTCAATGAAATTTTTTTTTTGATTTTTTTAAATTTTTTTTAAAATTTTTTTTGAAATTTTTTTTTGTGAATTTTTTTAAAAATTTTTTTGAAAATTTTTTTTTTGACTTTTTTTTGAAATTTTTTTCGAAATTTTTTTTTTCGATTTTTTTTTAAATTTTTCTTGAATTTTTTTTTGAAAATTTTTTTTATAAATTTTTTTTGAATTTTTTTTGTATTTTTTTAAAATTTTTTTTTCAATTTTTTTTTTGAAAATTTTTTTTTTGAATTTTTTTTTGAAAATTTTTTTAAATTTTTTTATGAAATTTTTGTTTTGAATTTTTCAAAAAAATTTTTTAAATTTTTTTTTGAAATTTTTTTTTGATTTTTTTTCAATTTTTTTAAAATTTTTTTTTTCAATTTTTTTTTTGAAAATTTTTTTTGAAAAATTTTCTCTTTGAATTATTTTTTAAAAATTTTTTTAATTTTTTTAAATTTTTTTTTTGTTTTTTTTTTTGAATTTTTTTTAAAAATTTTTTTTTGAAATTTTTTTAAATTTTTTTTTGATTTTTTTTTTTTTATGAAATTATTTTTTTGTGAATTTTTTTTTTAAATTTTTTTTTTCAATTTTTTTTTTGAAAATTCTTTTAAATTTTTTTTTGATTTTTTTTTGTAAATTTTTTTTTGAAATTTTTTTTTTTTGAATTTTTTTTTGAATTTTTTTTGAAAAATTTTCTCTTTGAATTATTTTTTTTGATTTTTTTTAAATTTTTTTTTTCAATTTTTTTTTGAAATTTTTTTTTTGATTTTTTTAAAATTTTTTTTTCAATTTTTTTTTTAAATTTTTTTTGTGAATTTTTTTCAATTTTTTTTTTGATTTTTTTATCAATTTTTTTTTTAATTTTTTTTTATAATTTTTTTTTTGAAAATTTTTTTTCGAATTTTTTTATCAATTTTTTTTAAATTTTTTTTATAATTTTTTTTTTGAAAATTTTTTTTCGAATTTTTTTTTTTAATTTTTTTTGAAAAATTTTCTCTTTGAATTATTTGTTTTGATTTTTTTTTGAATTTTTTTTTTCAATTTTTTTTTGAAAATTTTTTTAAATTTTTTTATGAAATTTTTGTTTTGATTTTTTAAAATTTTTTTTTAAATTTTTTTTTGAAATTTTTTTTTGTGAATTTTTTTTAAAATTTTTTTTGAAAATTTTTTTTTGGATTTTTTTTTGAAATTTTTTTCGAAATTTTTTTTTTCGATTTTTTTTTTATTTTTTTTGAATTTTTTTTTTTGAAAATTTTTTTTATAAATTTTTTTTGAATTTTTTTTGTATTTTTTTTTAAATTTTTTTTTCAATTTTTTTTTTTTTTTCTTGAAAATTTTTTTTTTGAATTTTTTTTTTCAATTTTTTTTTGAAAATTTTTTTAAATTTTTTTATGATTTTTTTTTTGATTTTTTCAAAAAAATTTTTAAAATTTGTTTTGAATTTTTTTTTTGAAATTTTTTTTTTTGATTTTTTTTTTCAATTTTTTTAATTTTTTTTTTTAAATTTTTTTTTTGAAAATTTTTTTTTTGAATTTTTTTTGAAAAATTTTCTCTTTGAATTATTTTTATTGATTTTTTTAAATTTTTTTTTTCAATTTTTTTTTGAAATTTTTTTTTGATTTTTTTTTTATTTTTTTCATAATTTTTTTTTTGAAAATTTTTTTTTTGAATTTTTTTTTGAATTTTTTTTGAAAAATTTTCTCTTTGAATTATTTTTTTTGATTTTTTTAAAATTTTTTTTTCAATTTTTTTTTAAATTTTTTTTTGATTTTTTTAAAAATTTTTTTTCAATTTTTTTTTTGAATTTTTTTTTGTATTTTTTTAAAAAAATATTTTTTGTAATTTTTTCGAAATTTTTTTGAAATATTTTTTAGTTTTTTTTTGAAAATTTTTTATTTGAAATTTTTTTTGAAAAATTTTCTCTTTGAATTATTTTTTTTGATTTTTTTAAAAATTTTTTTGAAATTTTTTATTTTGATTTTTTTTTTTAATTTTTTTAAAATTATTTTTTCAATTTTTTTTTTGAAAAATTTTTTTTTCAATTTTTCTTAAATTTTTTTTTTGATTTTTTAAAATTTTTTCTTTAATTTTTTTTTTTTAATTTTTTTTTCAATTTTTTTTTTTGAAAATTTTTTTTTTGATTTTTTTATCAATTTTTTTTTAAATTTTTTTTTATAATTTTTTTTTTGAAAATTTTTTTTTTGAATTTTTTTTGAAAAATTTTCTCTTTGAATTATTTTTTTTGATTTTTTTTAAAAATTTTTTTTCAATTTTTTTTTGAAATTTTTTTTTTGATTTTTTAAAATGTTTTTTCAAAATTTTTTTTTTAAATTTTTTTTGTGAATTTTTTTAAATTTTTTTTTTAAATTCTTTTTTTGAATTTTTTTTTTGAATTTTTTTTTGAATTTTTTTTTTCGAATTTTTTTTTGAATTTTTTTAAAATTTTTTTTTGAATTTTTTTTTTCAATTTTTTTTTGAAAATTTTTTTTAAATTTTTTTATGAATTTTTTTTTATTTTTTCAAAATTTTTTTTTAAATTTTTTTTTGAAATTTTTTTTTATGAATTTTTTTAAATTTTTTTTTTCAATTTGTTTTTTGAAATTTTTTTTTTTTGATTTTTTTTTCAATTTTTTTAAAATTTTTTTAAAAATTTTTTTTTCAATTTTTTTTGAATTTTTTTTCGAAATTTATTTTTTTCTCAATTTTTTTTTTATTTTTTTTTTTAATTTTTTTTTTGAAATTTTTTTTTTGAATTTTTTTTTGAATTTTTTTTGGAAAATTTTCTCTTTGAATTATTTTTTTTTGATTTTTTTCAAATTTTTTTTTCAATTTTTTTTTGAAATTTTTTTTTTTGATTATTTTTTCAATTTTTTTTAAAATTTTTTTTTCAATTTTTTTTTTAAATTTTTTTTGTGAATTTTTTTAAAAAAATTTTTTAAAATTTTTTTTTTCAATTTTTTTTTGAAATGTTTTTTCCGATTTTTTTTAAATTTTTTTTTTGAAATTTCAATTTTCAATTTTTTTTTGAATTTTTTTTGTAATTTTTTTAAAATTTTTTTTGTAATTTTTTTCGAAATTTTTTTTGAAATATTTTTTATTTTTTTTTTGAAATTTTTTTTTCAATTTTTTTTTGAATTTATTTTTGTATTTTTTTTTTAAATTTTTTTTGTAATTTTTTCGAAATTTTTTTGAAATATTTTTTAGTTTTTTTTTGAAAATTATTTATTTGAATTTTTTTTTGAAAAATTTTCTCTTTGAATTATTTTTTTTGATTTTTTTTAAAATTTTTTTTTAAAATTTTTTTTTCAATTTTTTTTTTGAAAAATTTTTTTTTCAATTTTTTTAAAATTTTTTTTTTGATTTTTTCAATTTTTTTTTAAAATTTTTTTATGAATTTTTTTTTTGATTTTTCAAAATGTTTTTTCAAAATTTTTCAATGAATTTTTTTTTTGATTTTTTTAAAAAAATTTTTAAAATTTTTTTTTGAAATTTTTTTTTGTGAATTTTTTTTAATTTTTTTTTTTCAATTTTTTTTTGATATTTTTTTTTTGATTTTTTTTCAATTTTTTTAAATTTTTTTTTTCAATTTTTTTTTTGAAATTTTTTTTTTTGAATATTTTTTTGAAATTTTTTTTGAAAAATTTTCTCTTTGAATTATTTTTTTTGATTTTTTTAAAATTTTTTTTTTCAATTTTTTTTTGAAATTTTTTTTTGATTTTTTTTTAAATTTTTTAAAAAATTTTTTTTTCAATTTTTTTTTTAATTTTTTTTTTAAAAATTTTAAATTTTTTTTTGAAATTTTTTTTATGAATTTTTTTAAAATTTTTTTTTCAATTTTTTTTTGAAATTTTTTTTTTTGATTTTTTTATCAATTTTTTTTAAAATTTTTTTTTATAATTTTTTTTTTGAAAATTTTTTTTTTGAATTTTTTTTTTGAATTTTTTTTGAAAAATTTTCTCTTTGAATTATTTTTTTTGATTTTTTTTAAATTTTTTTTTTCAATTTTTTTTTGAAATTTTTTTTTTGATTTTTTAAAAAAATTTTTTTCAATTTTTTTTTGAAATTTTTTTTTGTGAATTTTTTTCAATTTTTTTTTTGAATTTTTTTTTGTATTTTTTTTAAAAATTTTTTTTTGTAATTTTTTCGAAATTTTTTTGAAATATTTTTTAGTTTTTTTTTCAAAATTTTTTATTTGAAATTTTTTTTGAAAAATTTTCTCTTTGAATTATTTTTTTTGATTTTTTTTAAATTTTTTTTGAAATTTTTTATTTTGATTTTTTTTAAAAAATTTTTAAAATTATTTTTTCAATTTTTTTTTTGAAAAATTTTTTTTTCAATTTTTTTTTAATTTTTTTTTTTGATTTTTTAAAATTTTTTCTTTAATTTTTTTATGAAATTTTTCTTTTGATTTTTTAAAATGTTTTTTCAAAATTTTTTTTTGAAATTTTTTTTGTGAATTTTTTTAAATTTTTTTTTTAATTCTTTTTTTGAATTTTTTTTTTGAATTTTTTTTTGAATTTTTTTTTTCGAATTTTTTTTTGAATTTTTTTAAAAATTTTTTTTGAATTTTTTTTTTCAATTTTTTTTTGAAAATTTTTTTAAATTTTTTTATGAATTTTTTTTTATTTTTTCAAAATTTTTTATAAAATTTTTTTTTGAAATTTTTTTTTGTGAATTTTTTTAAAATTTTTTTTTCAATTTTTTTTTTGAAATTTTTTTTTTTGATTTTTTTTTCAATTTTTTTTAAATTTTTTTTTAAATTTTTTTTTCAATTTTTTTTTCAATTTTTTTTTGAAATTTATTTTTTCTCAATTTTTTTTTTATTTTTTTTAAATTTTTTTTCTGAAATTTTTTTTTTGAATTTTTTTTTTGAATTTTTTTTGGAAAATTTTCTCTTTGAATTATTTTTTTTTGATTTTTTTCAAATTTTTTTTTTCAATTTTTTTTTGAAATTTTTTTTTTGATTATTTTTTCAATTTTTTTTAAATTTTTTTTTCAATTTTTTTTTTGAAATTTTTTTTTTGAATTTTTTTAAATTTTTTTTTTTGATTTTTTTAAAAAAAATTTTTAAATTTTTTTTTGAATTTTTTTTTGTGAATTTTTTTAAAAATTTTTTTTGAAAATTTTTTTTTTGATTTTTTTTTGAAATTTTTTTCGAAATTTTTTTTTCGATTTTTTTTTGAATTTTTTTTGAATTTTTTTTTTGAAAATTTTTTTTATAAATTTTTTTTGAATTTTTTTTTGATTTTTGAAAAAAAATTTAAATTTTTTTTTAAATTTTTTTTTTCAATTTTATTTTTCAATTTTTTTTTTGATTTTTTTTTCAATTTTTTTTAAATTTTTTTTTAAATTTTTTTTTTGAAAATTTTTGTTTGAATTTTTTTTAATTTTTTTTTTGATTTTTTTAAAAAAAATTTTTAAATTTTTTTTTGTGAATTTTTTTTAAAATTTTTTTTGAAATTTTTTTTTGATTTTTTTTGAAATTTTTTTCGAAATTTTTTTTTTTCGATTTTTTTTTAAATTTTTTTTGAATTTTTTTTTTTAATTTTTTTTATAAATTTTTTTTTGAATTTTTTTGTAATTTTTTTTAATTTTTTTTTTTTTTTTTCAATTTTTTTTTGAAAATTTTTTTTTAAATTTTTTTTTTCAATTTTTTTTTGAAATTTTTTTAAAATTTTTTTATGAAATTTTTGTTTTGATTTTTTCAAAAAAATTTTTAAAATTTTTTTTTGAAATTTTTTTTTGTGAATTTTTTTTAAATTGTTTTTTTTAAATTTTTTTTTCAATTTTTTTTGATATTTTTTTTTTGATTTTTTTTCAATTTTTTTTAAATTTTTTTTTTCAATTTTTTTTTTGAAAATTTTTTTTGAAAAATTTTCTGTTTGAATAATTTTTTTTAAATTTTTTTAAAATTTTTTTTTTCAATTTTTTTTTGAAATTTTTTTTTTGAATTTTTTTTTGAATTTTTTTTTTCAATTTTTTTTTGAAAATTTTTTTAAAATTTTTTTATGAATTTTTTTTTATTTTTTCAAAATTTTTTTTAAAATTTTTTTTTGAAATTTTTTTATGTGAATTTTTTTTAAATTTCTTTTTCAATTTTTTTTTTGAATTTTTTTTTTTATTTTTTTATCAATTTTTTTTTAAATTTTTTTTTATAATTTTTTTTTTGAAAATTTTTTTTTGAATTTTTTTTTTGAATTTTTTTTGAAAAATTTTCTCTTTGAATTATTTTTTTTGATTTTTTTAAAAATTTTTTTGTAATTTTTTTCGAAATTTTTTTGTAAATTTTTTTTTGAATTTTTTTTTGTAAATTTTTTTTTGAATTTTTTTTTTTCGAATTTTTTTTTGAATTTTTTTTAAATTTATTTTTTTCAATTTTTTTTTATATTTTTTTTTTGATTTTTTTTTTTTAAATTTTTTTTTCAATTTTTTTTTTGAAATTTTTTTTTTTGAATTTTTTTTTGAAATTTTTTTTGAAAAATTTTCTCTTTGAATTATTTTTTTTGATTTTTTTAAATTTTTTTTTTCAATTTTTTTTTTTTATTTTTTTTTTAAAAAATTTTAAATTTTTTTTTGAAATTTTTTTTTGTGAATTTTTTTTTAAATTTTTTTTTCAATTTTTTTTTGAAATTTTTTTTTGATTTTATTATCAATTTTTTTTAAAATTTTTTTTATAATTTTTTTTTTGAAATTTTTTTTTTTGAATTTTTTTTGAATTTTTTTGAAAAATTTTCTCTTTGAATTATTTTTTTTGATTTTTTTTAAATTTTTTTTTTCAATTTTTTTTTGAAATTTTTTTTTTGATTTTTTTAAAAATTTTTTATAAATTTTTTTTTGAAATTTTTTGAATTTTTTTGAATTTTTTTTTTGATTTTTTTATAAATTTTTTTTTAAATTATTTTTTATAATTTTTTTTTTGAAAATTTTTTTTCGAATTTTTTTTTTTAATTTTTTTTGAAAAATTTTCTCTTTGAATTATTTGTTTTGATTTTTTTAAAATATTTTTTTCCATTTTTTTTTTCGATTTTTTTTTGAAATTTTTTTTTTGATTTTTTTAAAAATTTTTTTTCAATTTTTTTTTGAAATTTTTTTTGTGAATTTTTTAAAAAAAAAAATTTAAAATTTTTTTTTTCAATTTTTTTTTGAAATGTTTTTTCCGATTTTTTTTTAAATTTTTTAAATTTTTTTTTGAAATTTCAATTTTCAATTTTTTTTTGAATTTTTTTTGTAATTTTTTTAAATTTTTTTTTGTAATTTTTTTCGAAATTTTTTTTGAAATATTTTTTATTTTTTTTTTGAAATTTTTTTTTCAATTTTTTTTTGAATTTATTTTTGTATTTTTTTTTTAACTTTTTTTTGTAATTTTTTCGAATTTTTTTTGAAATATTTTTTAGTTTTTTTTTGAAATTTTTTTATTTGAATTTTTTTTTGAAAAATTTTCTCTTTGAATTATTTTTTTTGATTTTTTTTTAAATTTTTTTTTAAAATTTTTTTTTCAATTTTTTTTTTGAAAAATTTTTTTTTCAATTTTTTTATGAAATTTTTTTTTTGATTTTTCAAAATGTTTTTTCAAAATTTTTCAATGAATTTTTTATTTTGATTTTTTAAAAAAAAAAATTTAAAATTTTTTTTTGAAATTTTTTTTTGTGAATTTTTTTTAATTTTTTTTTTTTCAATTTTTTTTTGATATTTTTTTTTTGATTTTTTTTCATTTTTTTTTTGATTTTTTTTCAATTTTTTTAAAATTTTTTTTTCAATTTTTTTTTAAAAATTTTTTTTTTTAAATATTTTTTTGAAATTTTTTTTGAAAAATTTTCTCTTTGAATTATTTTTTTTGATTTTTTTTTGAAATTTTTTTTTGAAATTTTTTTTTGATTTTTTTTTAAATTTTTTTAAAAATTTTTTTTTCAATTTTTTTTTTGATTAAAAAAAAAAAAAAAATTTAAATTTTTTTTTGAAATTTTTTTTGTGAATTTTTTTAAAATTTTTTTTTAAATTTTTTTTTTGAAATTTTTTTTTTTGATTTTTTTATCAATTTTTTTTTAAATTTTTTTTTATAATTTTTTTTTTGAAATTTTTTTTTTTTGAATTTTTTTTGAAAAATTTTCTCTTTGAATTATTTTTTTTGATTTTTTTAAAAATTTTTTTTTTTGAAATTTTTTTTTGTGAATTTTTTTCAATTTTTTTTTTGAATTTTTTTTTGTATTTTTTTTAAATTTTTTTTTTGTAATTTTTTCGAAATTTTTTTGAAATATTTTTTAGTTTTTTTTTGAAAATTTTTTATTTGAAATTTTTTTTGAAAAATTTTCTCTTTGAATTATTTTTTTTGATTTTTTTTAAATTTTTTTTGAAATTTTTTATTTTGATTTTTTTTAAAAATTTTTTTAAAATTATTTTTTCAATTTTTTTTTTGAAAATTTTTTTTTTCAATTTTTTTTAAATTTTTTCTTTAATTTTTTTTTTCAATTTTTTTTTCAATTTTTTTTTTGAAATTTTTTTTTTTGATTTTTTTATCAATTTTTTTTTAAATTTTTTTTTATAATTTTTTTTTTTTAAATTTTTTTTTTGAATTTTTTTTTTGAATTTTTTTTGAAAAATTTTCTCTTTGAATTATTTTTTTTGATTTTTTTTAAATTTTTTTTTTCAATTTTTTTTGGAAATTTTTTTTTTGATTTTTTAAAATGTTTTTTCAAAATTTTTTTTTGAAATTTTTTTTGTGAATTTTTTTAAATTTTTTTTTTAAATTCTTTTTTTGAATTTTTTTTTTGAATTTTTTTTTGAATATTTTTTTTCGAATTTTTTTTTGAATTTTTTTAAAAATTTTTTTTGAATTTTTTTTTTCAATTTTTTTTTGAAAATTTTTTTAAAATTTTTTTATGAATTTTTTTTTATTTTTTCAAAATTTTTTTTTAAATTTTTTTTTGAATTTTTTTTTTTGTGAATTTTTTTTAAATTTTTTTTTCAATTTTTTTTTTGAAATTTTTTTTTTTTGATTTTTTTTTCAATTTTTTTAAAAAAATTTTTAAATTTTTTTTTTCAATTTTTTTTGAATTTTTTTTTGAAATTAATTTTTTTCTCAATTTTTTTTTATTTTTTTTTTAATTTTTTTTTTGAAATTTTTTTTTTGAATTTTTTTTTGATTTTTTTAAAATTTATTTTTTCAATTTTTTTTTGAAATTTTTTTTTTTGATTATTTTTTCAATTTTTTTTAAATTTTTTTTTCAATTTTTTTTGAAATTTTTTTTGTGAATTTTAAAAAAAAAAAATTTTAAAATTTTTTTTTTCAATTTTTTTTTGAAATGTTTTTTCCGATTTTTTTTTTAATTTTTTAAATTTTTTTTTGAAATTTCAATTTTCAATTTTTTTTTGAATTTTTTTTGTAATTTTTTTAAAAATTTTTTTGTAATTTTTTTCGAAATTTTTTTTGAAATATTTTTTATTTTTTTTTGAAATTTTTTTTTCAATTTTTTTTTGAATTTATTTTTGTATTTTTTTTTAAATTTTTTTTTGTAATTTTTTCGAAATTTTTTTGAAATATTTTTTGAAAATTATTTATTTGAATTTTTTTTTGAAAAATTTTCTCTTTGAATTATTTTTTTTGATTTTTTTTTAAATTTTTTTTTTTTATTTTTTTTTCAATTTTTTTTTTGAAAAATTTTTTTTTCAATTTTTTTTAAATTTTTTTTTTGATTTTTTCAATTTTTTTTTTTAATTTTTTTATGAAATTTTTTTTTTGATTTTTCAAAATGTTTTTTCAAAATTTTTCAATGAATTTTTTTTTTGATTTTAAAAAAAAAAAATTTAAAATTTTTTTTTGAATTTTTTTTTTGTGAATTTTTTTTAATTTTTTTTTTTCAATTTTTTTTTTGATATTTTTTTTTGATTTTTTTTCAATTTTTTTAAATTTTTTTATTCAATTTTTTTTTTGAAATTTTTTTTTTTGAATATTTTTTTGAAATTTTTTTTGAAAAATTTTCTCTTTGAATTATTTTTTTTGATTTTTTTTAAATTTTTTTTTTCAATTTTTTTTTGAAATTTTTTTTTGATTTTTTTTAAAATTTTTTTAAAAATTTTTTTTTCAATTTTTTTTTTGATTTTTTAAAAAAAAAATTTTAAATTTTTTTTTGAAATTTTTTTTGTGAATTTTTTTAAAATTTTTTTTTCAATTTTTTTTTTGAAATTTTTTTTTTTTGATTTTTTTATCAATTTTTTTTAAAATTTTTTTTTATAATTTTTTTTTTGAAAATTTTTTTTTTGAATTTTTTTTGAAAAATTTTCTCTTTGAATTATTTTTTTTGATTTTTTTTAAATTTTTTTTTTCAATTTTTCTTTGAAATTTTTTTTTTGATTTTTTCAAAAATTTTTTTTCAATTTTTTTTTGAAATTTTTTTTTGTGAATTTTTTTCAATTTTTTTTTTGAATTTTTTTTTGTATTTTTTTTAAATTTTTTTTTTTGTAATTTTTTCGAAATTTTTTTGAAATATTTTTCAGTTTTTTTTTGAAAATTTTTTATTTGAAATTTTTTTTGAAAAATTTTCTCTCTGAATTATTTTTTTTGATTTTTTTAAAAATTTTTTTGAAATTTTTTATTTTGATTTTTTAAAAAAAAAATTTTAAAATTATTTTTTCAATTTTTTTTTTGAAAAATTTTTTTTTCAATTTTTTTTTAATTTTTTTTTTGATTTTTTTAAATTTTTTCTTTAATTTTTTTATGAAATTTTTCTTTTGATTTTTTAAAATGTTTTTTCAAAATTTTTTTTTGAAATTTTTTTTGTGAATATTTTTAAATTTTTTTTTTAAATTTTTTTTTGAATATTTTTTTGAATTTTTTTTTGAATTTTTTTTTTCGAATTTTTTTTGAATTTTTTTAAAAATTTTTTTTGAATTTTTTTTTCAATTTTTTTTTTGAAAATTTTTTTAAAATTTTTTTATGAATTTTTTTTTATTTTTTCAAATTTTTTTTTAAAATTTTTTTTTGAAATTTTTTTTTGTGAATTTTTTTTAAATTTTTTTTTCAATTTTTTTTTTGAAATTTTTTTTTTGATTTTTTTTTCAATTTTTTTTAAATTTTTTTTTAAATTTTTTTTTCAATTTTTTTTGAATTTTTTTTTGAAATTTATTTTTTTCTCAATTTTTTTTTTATTTTTTTTAAAATTTTTTTTCTGAAATTTTTTTTTTTGAATTTTTTTTTTGAATTTTTTTTGGAAAATTTTCTCTTTGAATTATTTTTTTTTGATTTTTTTCAATTTTTTTTTTCAATTTTTTTTTGAAATTTTTTTTTTGATTATTTTTTCAATTTTTTTTTAAATTTTTTTTTCAATTTTTTTTTTAAATTTTTTTTTTGAATTTTTTTTAAATTTTTTTTTTGATTTTTTTAAAAAAAATTTTTAAATTTTTTTTTGAATTTTTTTTTTGTGAATTTTTTTAAAAATTTTTTTTGATTTTTTTTTTTGATTTTTTTTTGAAATTTTTTTCGAAATTTTTTTTTCGATTTTTTTTGAATTTTTTTTGAATTTTTTTTTTGAAAATTTTTTTTATAAATTTTTTTTTGAATTTTTTTTGATTTTTTAAAAAAAATTTTAAATTTTTTTTTTAATTTTTTTTTTCAATTTTATTTTTGAATTTTTTTTTTGATTTTTTTTTCAATTTTTTTTAAATTTTTTTTTTAATTTTTTTTTTGAAAATTTTTGTTTGAATTTTTTTAAATTTTTTTTTTGATTTTTTTAAAATTTTTTTTTAAATTTTTTTTTTGAAATTTTTTTTTGTGAATTTTTTTAAAAATTTTTTTTGAAATTTTTTTTTGATTTTTTTTTGAAATTTTTTTCGAAATTTTTTTTTTTCGATTTTTTTTTAAATTTTTTTTGAATTTTTTTTTTTGAAAATTTTTTTTATAAATTTTTTTTTTAATTTTTTTGTAATTTTTTTTAATTTTTTTTTTTTTTTTCAATTTTTTTTTGAAAATTTTTTTTAAAATTTTTTTTTTCAATTTTTTTTTGAAAATTTTTTTAAATTTTTTTATGAAATTTTTGTTTTGATTTTTTCAAAAAAATTTTTAAATTTTTTTTTTGAAATTTTTTTTTGTGAATTTTTTTTAAATTGTTTTTTTTAAATTTTTTTTTCAATTTTTTTTGATATCTTTTTTTTGATTTTCAATTTTTTTTAAATTTTTTTTTCAATTTTTTTTTTGAAAATTTTTTTTGAAAAATTTTCTCTTTGAATAATTTTTTTCAATTTTTTTTAAATTTTTTTTTTCAATTTTTTTTTGAAATTTTTTTTTTGAATTTTTTTTTCAATTTTTTTTTTCGAATTTTTTTTTGAATTTTTTTAAAAATTTTTTTTGAATTTTTTTTTCAATTTTTTTTTGAAAATTTTTTTTAAATTTTTTTATGAATTTTTTTTTTATTTTTTCAAAATTTTTTTTAAAATTTTTTTTTGAAATTTTTCTTTGTGAATTTTTTTTAAATTTTTTTTTCAATTTTTTTTTGAAATTTTTTTTTTTGATTTTTTTTTCAATTTTTTTTAAATTTTTCTTAAAATTTTTTTTTCAATTTTTTTTTGAATTTTTTTTCGAAATTTTTTTTTTTCTCAATTTTTTTTTTTTTTTTTTTAAATTTTTTTTTTATTTTTTTTTTGAATTTTTTTTTTGAATTTTTTTTGGAAAATTTTCTCTTTGAATTATTTTTTTTTTGATTTTTTTCAATTTTTTTTTGAATTTTTTTTTTGATTATTTTTTCAATTTTTTTTAAATTTTTTTTTTCAATTTTTTTTTAGAATTTTTTTTTTTGAATTTTTTTTAAATTTTTTTTTTGATTTTTTTAAAAAAATTTTTTCAATTTTTTTTTGAATTTTTTTTGTGAATTTTTTTAAAAATTTTTTTTGAAAATTTTTTTTTGTTTTTTTTTGAAATTTTTTTCGAAATTTTTTTTTTCGATTTTTTTTTGAATTTTTTTTGAATTTTTTTTTGAAAATTTTTTTTATAAATTTTTTTTTGATTTTTTTTTGATTTTTTAAAAAAAAATTTAAATTTTTTTTTTATTTTTTTTTCAATTTTTTTTTTCAATTTTTTTTTTTGATTTTTTTTTCAATTTTTTTAAATTTTTTTTTTAATTTTTTTTTTGAAAATTTTTGTTTGAATCTTTTTAAAATTTTTTTTTTGATTTTTTTAAAAAAAATTTTTAAATTTTTTTTTTGAAATTTTTTTTGTGAATTTTTTTTAAATTTTTTTTTTGAAATTTTTTTTTGATTTTTTTTGAAATTTTTTTCGAAATTTTTTTTTTTCGATTTTTTTTTAATTTTTTTTTTTTTCAATTTTTTTTTTGAAAATTTTTTTTTCAATTTTTTTTTGAAAATTTTTTTTTGAAAATTTTTTGAAATTTTTTTATGAAATTTTTGTTTTGATTTTTTCAAAAAAATTTTTAAAATTTTTTTTTGAAATTTTTTTTGTGAATTTTTTTTAAATTGTTTTTTTTTAATTTTTTTTTCAATTTTTTTTGATATTTTTTTTTTGATTTTTTTTCAATTTTTTTTAAATTTTTTTTTTCAATTTTTTTTTTGAAATTTTTTTTTGAAAAATTTTCTCTTTGAATAATTTTTTTTAATTTTTTTTAAATTTTTTTTTTCAATTTTTTTTTGAAATTTTTTTTTTGATTTTTTTTAAAATTATTTTTTAAATTTTTTTTCAATTTTTTTTTGAAAAAATATTTTTTGAATTTTTCTTTAAATTTTTTTAATTTTTTTTAATTTTTTTTTTATTTTTTTTGTGAATTTTTTTAAAATTTTTTTTTTAAATTTTTTTTTTCAATTTTTTTTTTGAATTTTTTTTTTGATTTTTTTTAAAAATTTTTTTCAATTTTTTTTTTGAAATTTTTTTTTGATTTTTTTTTGAAATTTTTTTTTTCGATTTTTTTTTTGAAAATTTTTTTTTTATTTATTTTTTGAAATTTTTTTTGAAAAATTTCCTTTTTGAAATTTTTTTTTCCGATTTTTTTTAAAATTTTTTTTTTCAATTTTTTTTTGAATTTTTTTTTTGTGAATTTTTTTAAAAATTTTTTTTGATTTTTTTTTTTGATTTTTTTTTGAAATTTTTTTCGAAATTTTTTTTTCGATTTTTTTTTGAATTTTTTTTGAATTTTTTTTTTGAAAATTTTTTTTATAAATTTTTTTTTGAATTTTTTTTGATTTTTTAAAAAAAATTTTAAATTTTTTTTTTAATTTTTTTTTTCAATTTTATTTTTGAATTTTTTTTTTGATTTTTTTTTCAATTTTTTTTAAATTTTTTTTTTAATTTTTTTTTTGAAAATTTTTGTTTGAATTTTTTTAAATTTTTTTTTTGATTTTTTTAAAATTTTTTTTTAAATTTTTTTTTTGAAATTTTTTTTTGTGAATTTTTTTAAAAATTTTTTTTGAAATGTTTTTTTGATTTTTTTTTGAAATTTTTTTCGAAATTTTTTTTTTTCGATTTTTTTTTTAATTTTTTTTGAATTTTTTTTTTTGAAAATTTTTTTTATAAATTTTTTTTTTAATTTTTTTGTAATTTTTTTTAATTTTTTTTTTTTTTTTCAATTTTTTTTTGAAAATTTTTTTTAAAATTTTTTTTTTCAATTTTTTTTTGAAAATTTTTTTAAATTTTTTTATGAAATTTTTGTTTTGATTTTTTCAAAAAAATTTTTAAATTTTTTTTTTGAAATTTTTTTTTGTGAATTTTTTTTAAATTGTTTTTTTTAAATTTTTTTTTCAATTTTTTTTGATATCTTTTTTTTGATTTTCAATTTTTTTTAAATTTTTTTTTCAATTTTTTTTTTGAAAATTTTTTTTGAAAAATTTTCTCTTTGAATAATTTTTTTCAATTTTTTTTAAATTTTTTTTTTCAATTTTTTTTTGAAATTTTTTTTTTGAATTTTTTTTTCAATTTTTTTTTTCGAATTTTTTTTTGAATTTTTTTAAAAATTTTTTTTGAATTTTTTTTTCAATTTTTTTTTGAAAATTTTTTTTAAATTTTTTTATGAATTTTTTTTTTATTTTTTCAAAATTTTTTTTAAAATTTTTTTTTGAAATTTTTCTTTGTGAATTTTTTTTAAATTTTTTTTTCAATTTTTTTTTGAAATTTTTTTTTTTGATTTTTTTTTCAATTTTTTTTAAATTTTTCTTAAAATTTTTTTTTCAATTTTTTTTTGAATTTTTTTTCGAAATTTTTTTTTTTCTCAATTTTTTTTTTTTTTTTTTTAAATTTTTTTTTTATTTTTTTTTTGAATTTTTTTTTTGAATTTTTTTTGGAAAATTTTCTCTTTGAATTATTTTTTTTTTGATTTTTTTCAATTTTTTTTTGAATTTTTTTTTTGATTATTTTTTCAATTTTTTTTAAATTTTTTTTTTCAATTTTTTTTTAGAATTTTTTTTTTTGAATTTTTTTTAAATTTTTTTTTTGATTTTTTTTAAAAAATTTTTTCAATTTTTTTTTGAATTTTTTTTGTGAATTTTTTTAAAAATTTTTTTTGAAAATTTTTTTTTGTTTTTTTTTGAAATTTTTTTCGAAATTTTTTTTTTCGATTTTTTTTTGAATTTTTTTTGAATTTTTTTTTGAAAATTTTTTTTATAAATTTTTTTTTGATTTTTTTTTGATTTTTTAAAAAAAAATTTAAATTTTTTTTTTATTTTTTTTTCAATTTTTTTTTTCAATTTTTTTTTTTGATTTTTTTTTCAATTTTTTTAAATTTTTTTTTTAATTTTTTTTTTGAAAATTTTTGTTTGAATCTTTTTTAAATTTTTTTTTTGATTTTTTTAAAAAAAATTTTTAAATTTTTTTTTTGAAATTTTTTTTGTGAATTTTTTTTAAATTTTTTTTTTGAAATTTTTTTTTGATTTTTTTTGAAATTTTTTTCGAAATTTTTTTTTTTCGATTTTTTTTTAATTTTTTTTTTTTTCAATTTTTTTTTTGAAAATTTTTTTTTCAATTTTTTTTTGAAAATTTTTTTTTGAAAATTTTTTGAAATTTTTTTATGAAATTTTTGTTTTGATTTTTTCAAAAAAATTTTTAAAATTTTTTTTT
The DNA here is from genome assembly GCA_944452925.2 of Chrysolina oricalcia. NCBI lineage: Eukaryota > Metazoa > Arthropoda > Insecta > Coleoptera > Chrysomelidae > Chrysolina > Chrysolina oricalcia. The sequence continues at coordinate 26,742,101 of OX101813.2, read as the reverse complement.
GAAATTTTTTTTGTGAATTTTTTTTAAATTGTTTTTTTTTAATTTTTTTTTCAATTTTTTTTGATATTTTTTTTTTGATTTTTTTTCAATTTTTTTTAAATTTTTTTTTTCAATTTTTTTTTTGAAATTTTTTTTTGAAAAATTTTCTCTTTGAATAATTTTTTTTAATTTTTTTTAAATTTTTTTTTTCAATTTTTTTTTGAAATTTTTTTTTTGATTTTTTTTAAAATTATTTTTTAAATTTTTTTTCAATTTTTTTTTGAAAAAATATTTTTTGAATTTTTCTTTAAATTTTTTTAATTTTTTTTAATTTTTTTTTTATTTTTTTTGTGAATTTTTTTAAAATTTTTTTTTTAAATTTTTTTTTTCAATTTTTTTTTTGAATTTTTTTTTTGATTTTTTTTAAAAATTTTTTTCAATTTTTTTTTTGAAATTTTTTTTTGATTTTTTTTTGAAATTTTTTTTTTCGATTTTTTTTTTGAAAATTTTTTTTTTATTTATTTTTTGAAATTTTTTTTGAAAAATTTCCTTTTTGAAATTTTTTTTTCCGATTTTTTTTAAAATTTTTTTTTTCAATTTTTTTTTGAATTTTTTTTTTTTGGAAAATTTTCTCTTTGAAACTTTTTTTTGATTTTTTAAAAAAAAATTTTTGTAATTTTTTTCGAAATTTTTTTGAAGTTTTTTTTTGAAAATTTTTCATCTGAAATTTTTTTTTTGAAATTTTTCTTTCGAATTTTTTTTTTGTAAATTTTTTTTTGAATTTTTTTTTGTAAATTTTTTTTTGAAATTTTTTTTTTCGAATTTTTTTTGAAATTTTTTTAAATTTTTTTTGATTTTTTTTTTAATTTTTTTATGAAATTATTTTTTTGTGATTTTTTTTTTAAATTTTTTTTTTCAATTTTTTTTTTGAAAATTTTTTAAAATTTTTTTGATTTTTTTTTTAAATTTTTTTTTCAATTTTTTTTTGATGATTTTTTTTTTGAATTTCTTTTTGAAATTTTTTTTTCGAATTTTTTTTTGAAAATTTTTTTCAATTTTTTTATGAAATTTTTGTTTTGATTTTTTAAAATTTTTTTTAAAATTTTTTTTTGAAATTTTTTTTTGTGAATTTTTTTTAAAATTTTTTTTGAAAATTTTTTTTTGGATTTTTTTTTGAAATTTTTTTCGAAATTTTTTTTTTCGATTTTTTTTAAAATTTTTTTTGAATTTTTTTTTTGAAAATTTTTTTTATAAATTTTTTTTGAATTTTTTTTGTATTTTTTTTTCAATTTTTTTTTCAATTTTTATTTGAAAATTTTTTTTTTGAATTTTTTTTTTCAATTTTTTTTTGAAAATTTTTTTAAATTTTTTTATGAAATTTTTGTTTTGAATTTTTCAAAAATTTTTATTAAATTTTTTTTTGAAATTTTTTTTTGTGAATTTTTTTTAAATTGTTTTTTTTAATTTTTTTTTGATATTTTTTTTTGATTTTTTTTCAATTTTTTTAAAAATTTTTTTTTCAATTTTTTTTTTGAAAATTTTTTTTGAAAAATTTTCTCTTTGAATTATTTTTTTTCAATTTTTTTAAATTTTTTTTTAAATTTTTTTTTCAATTTTTTTTTGAAATTTTTTTTTTGATTTTTTTTTTGAAATTTTTTTTTTCGATTTTTTTTTGAAAATTTTTTTTGAAATTTTTTTTTTTGAAATTTCTTTTTGAAAAATTTCCTTTTTGAAATTTTTTTTTCCGATTTTTTTTTAAATTTTTTTTTTCAATTTTTTTTTTGAATTTTTGTTTTGAATTTTTTTTTTGGAAAATTTTCTCTTTGAAACTTTTTTTTGATTTTTTTAAAAAAATTTTTTGTAATTTTTTTCGAAATTTTTTTAAAATTTTTTTGAAGTTTTTTTTTGAAAATTTTTCATCTGAAATTTTTTTTTTGAAATTTTTCTTTCGAAATTTTTTTTTGAATTTTTTTTTTTTTAATTTTTTTTTGAAATTTTTTTTTTCGAATTTTTTTTTGAAATTTTTTTAATTTTTTTTTTGATTTTTTTTTTAAATTTTTTTATGAAATTATTTTTTTGTGAATTTTTTTTAAAATTTTTTTTTCAATTTTTTTTTGAAAATTTTTTAAAATTTTTTTTTGATTTTTTTTTAAAATTTTTTTCTCAATTTTTTTTTTGAAAATTTTTTTTTTGAATTTTTTTTTGAAATTTTCTTTGAAATTTTTTTTTTCGAATTTTTTTTGAATTTTTTTTAAAATTTTTTTTTGAATTTTTTTCACAATTTTTTTTTTGAAAATTTTTTAAAATTTTTCAATGAAATTTTTTTTTGATTTTTTTTTTAAATTTTTTAAAATTTTTTTTTGAAATTTTTTTTTGTGAATTTTTTTTAAATTGTTTTTTTTTAATTTTTTTTCAATTTTTTTTTGATATTTTTTTTTGATTTTTTTTCAATTTTTTTTAAAATTTTTTTTTCAATTTTTTTTTTGAAAATTTTTTTTGAAAAATTTTCTCTTTGAATAATTTTTTTTAATTTTTTTTAAATTTTTTTTTTCAATTTTTTTTTGAAATTTTTTTTTTGATTTTTTTTAAAATTATTTTTTAAATTTTTTTTCAATTTTTTTTTGAAAAAATTTTTTTAGAATTTTTCTTTAAATTTTTTTAATTTTTTTAAATTTTTTTTTGACTTTTTTTTTGAATTTTTTTTAAAATTTTTTTTTTGAAATTTTTTTAAATTTTTTTTTGATTTTTTTTTTTTATGAAATTATTTTTTTGTGAATTTTTTTTTAAATTTTTTTTTTCAATTTTTTTTTTGAAAATTCTTTTAAATTTTTTTTTGATTTTTTTTCTAAATTTTTTTTTCAATTTTTTTTTTGAAAATTTTTTTTTTGAATTTTTTTTGAAATTTTTTTTGAAATTTTTTTTTCGAATTTTTTTTGAATTTTTTTTTAAATTTTTTTTTGAATTTTTTTTTTCAATTTTTTTTTTGAAAATTTTTTAAAATTTTTCAATGAAATTTTTTTTTTGATTTTTTTTAAATTTTTTTTTAAATTTTTTTTGAAATTTTTTTTTGTGAATTTTTTTTAAAATTTTTTTGAAAATTTTTTTTTTGACTTTTTTTTGAAATTTTTTTCGAAATTTTTTTTTTCGATTTTTTTTTAAATTTTTCTTGAATTTTTTTTTGAAAATTTTTTTTATAAATTTTTTTTGAATTTTTTTTGTATTTTTTTCAATTTTTTTTTGAAAATTTTTTTAAATTTTTTTTTTGATTTTTTTTTTTGAATTTTTTTTAAAAATTTTTTTTTGAAATTTTTTTAAATTTTTTTTTGATTTTTTTTTTTTATGAAATTATTTTTTTGTGAATTTTTTTTTTTCAATTTTTTTTTTGAAAATTCTTTTAAATTTTTTTTTGATTTTTTTTTGTAAATTTTTTTTTGAAATTTTTTTTTTTTGAATTTTTTTTTGAATTTTTTTTGAAAAATTTTCTCTTTGAATTATTTTTTTTGATTTTTTTTAAATTTTTTTTTTCAATTTTTTTTGAAATTTTTTTTTTGATTTTTTTAAAATTTTTTTTTCAATTTTTTTTTGAAATTTTTTTTGTGAATTTTTTTGAATTTTTTTTTTGATTTTTTTATCAATTTTTTTTTTAATTTTTTTTTATAATTTTTTTTTTGAAAATTTTTTTTCGAATTTTTTTATCAATTTTTTTTTAATTTTTTTTTATAATTTTTTTTTTGAAAATTTTTTTTCGAATTTTTTTTTTTAATTTTGAAAAATTTTCTCTTTGAATTATTTGTTTTGATTTTTTTTTGAATTTTTTTTTTCAATTTTTTTTTGAAAATTTTTTTAAATTTTTTTATGAAATTTTTGTTTTGATTTTTTAAAATTTTTTTTTAAATTTTTTTTTGAAATTTTTTTTTGTGAATTTTTTTTAAAATTTTTTTTGAAAATTTTTTTTTGGATTTTTTTTTGAAATTTTTTTCGAATTTTTTTTTTTCGATTTTTTTTTTATTTTTTTTGAATTTTTTTTTTTGAAAATTTTTTTTATAAATTTTTTTTGAATTTTTTTTGTATTTTTTTTAAAAATTTTTTTTCAATTTTTTTTTTGAAAATTTTTTTTTTGAATTTTTTTTTTCAATTTTTTTTTGAAAATTTTTTTAAATTTTTTTATGATTTTTTTTTTGATTTTTTCAAAAATTTTTTTAAAATTTGTTTTGAATTTTTTTTTTGAAATTTTTTTTTTTGATTTTTTTTTTTCAATTTTTTTAATTTTTTTTTTAAATTTTTTTTTTGAAAATTTTTTTTTTGAATTTTTTTTGAAAAATTTTCTCTTTGAATTATTTTTATTGATTTTTTTTAATTTTTTTTTTCAATTTTTTTTTGAAATTTTTTTTTTGATTTTTTTTTTATTTTTTTCATAATTTTTTTTTTGAAAATTTTTTTTTTGAATTTTTTTTTGAATTTTTTTTGAAAAATTTTCTCTTTGAATTATTTTTTTTGATTTTTTTTAAATTTTTTTTTCAATTTTTTTTTGAAATTTTTTTTTTGATTTTTTTAAAAATTTTTTTTCAATTTTTTTTTGAAATTTTTTTTGTGAATTTTTTTCAATTTTTTTTTTGAATTTTTTTTTGTATTTTTTTAAAAAAATATTTTTTGTAATTTTTTCGAAATTTTTTTGAAATATTTTTTAGTTTTTTTTTGAAAATTTTTTATTTGAAATTTTTTTTGAAAAATTTTCTCTTTGAATTATTTTTTTTGATTTTTTTTAAATTTTTTTTGAAATTTTTTATTTTGATTTTTTTTTTTAATTTTTTTAAAATTATTTTTTCAATTTTTTTTTTGAAAAATTTTTTTTTCAATTTTTCTTAAATTTTTTTTTTGATTTTTTAAAATTTTTTCTTTAATTTTTTTTTTTTAATTTTTTTTTCAATTTTTTTTTTCGAAATTTTTTTTTTGATTTTTTTATCAATTTTTTTTTAAATTTTTTTTTATAATTTTTTTTTTGAAAATTTTTTTTTTGAATTTTTTTTTTGAATTTTTTTTGAAAAATTTTCTCTTTGAATTATTTTTTTTGATTTTTTTTAAAATTTTTTTTTCAATTTTTTTTTGAAATTTTTTTTTTGATTTTTTAAAATGTTTTTTCAAAATTTTTTTTTGAAATTTTTTTTGTGAATTTTTTTAAATTTTTTTTTTAAATTCTTTTTTTGAATTTTTTTTTTGAATTTTTTTTTGAATTTTTTTTTTCGAATTTTTTTTTGAATTTTTTTAAAATTTTTTTTTCAATTTTTTTTTTCAATTTTTTTTTGAAAATTTTTTTAAAATTTTTTTTTGTGAATTTTTTTAAAATTTTTTTTTCAATTTGTTTTTTGAAATTTTTTTTTTTTGATTTTTTTTCAATTTTTTTTTTGAAATTTCAATTTTCAATTTTTTTTTGAATTTTTTTTGTAATTTTTTTAAAATTTTTTTTGTAATTTTTTTCGAAATTTTTTTTGAAATATTTTTTATTTTTTTTTTGAAATTTTTTTTTCAATTTTTTTTTGAATTTATTTTTGTATTTTTTTTTAAAATTTTTTTTGTAATTTTTTCGAAATTTTTTTGAAATATTTTTTAGTTTTTTTTTGAAAATTATTTATTTGAATTTTTTTTTGAAAAATTTTCTCTTTGAATTATTTTTTTTGATTTTTTTTAAAATTTTTTTTTAAAATTTTTTTTTCAATTTTTTTTTTGAAAAATTTTTTTTTCAATTTTTTTAAAATTTTTTTTTGATTTTTTCAATTTTTTTTTAAAATTTTTTTATGAATTTTTTTTTGATTTTTCAAAATGTTTTTTCAAAATTTTTCAATGAATTTTTTTTTTGATTTATTTAAAAAAATTTTTAAAATTTTTTTTTGAAATTTTTTTTTGTGAATTTTTTTTAATTTTTTTTTTTCAATTTTTTTTTGATATTTTTTTTTTGATTTTTTTTCAATTTTTTTAAATTTTTTTTTTCAATTTTTTTTTTGAAATTTTTTTTTTTGAATATTTTTTTGAAATTTTTTTTGAAAAATTTTCTCTTTGAATTATTTTTTTTGATTTTTTTAAAATTTTTTTTTTCAATTTTTTTTTGAAATTTTTTTTTGATTTTTTTTTAAATTTTTTAAAAAATTTTTTTTTCAATTTTTTTTTTGATTTTTTTTTTAAAAAATTTTAAATTTTTTTTTGAAATTTTTTTTATGAATTTTTTTAAAATTTTTTTTTCAATTTTTTTTTGAAATTTTTTTTTTGATTTTTTTATCAATTTTTTTTAAAATTTTTTTTTATAATTTTTTTTTTGAAAATTTTTTTTTTGAATTTTTTTTTTGAATTTTTTTTGAAAAATTTTCTCTTTGAATTATTTTTTTTGATTTTTTTTAAATTTTTTTTTTCAATTTTTTTTTGAAATTTTTTTTTTGATTTTTTAAAAAAATTTTTTTCAATTTTTTTTTGAAATTTTTTTTTGTGAATTTTTTTCAATTTTTTTTTTTTTTTTTTTTGTATTTTTTTTAAAAAATTTTTTTTGTAATTTTTTCGAAATTTTTTTGAAATATTTTTTAGTTTTTTTTTCAAAATTTTTTATTTGAAATTTTTTTTGAAAAATTTTCTCTTTGAATTATTTTTTTTGATTTTTTTTAAATTTTTTTTGAAATTTTTTATTTTGATTTTTTTAAAAAAATTTTTAAAATTATTTTTTCAATTTTTTTTTTGAAAATTTTTTTTTTCAATTTTTTTTTAATTTTTTTTTTTGATTTTTTAAAATTTTTTCTTTAATTTTTTTATGAAATTTTTCTTTTGATTTTTTAAAATGTTTTTTCAAAATTTTTTTTTGAAATTTTTTTTGTGAATTTTTTTAAATTTTTTTTTTTAATTCTTTTTTTGAATTTTTTTTTTGAATTTTTTTTTGAATTTTTTTTTTCGAATTTTTTTTTGAATTTTTTTAAAAATTTTTTTTGAATTTTTTTTTTCAATTTTTTTTTGAAAATTTTTTTAAATTTTTTTATGAATTTTTTTTTATTTTTTCAAAATTTTTTATAAAATTTTTTTTTGAAATTTTTTTTTGTGAATTTTTTTAAAATTTTTTTTTCAATTTTTTTTTTGAAATTTTTTTTTTTGATTTTTTTTTCAATTTTTTTTAAATTTTTTTTTTAATTTTTTTTTCAATTTTTTTTTCAATTTTTTTTTGAAATTTATTTTTTCTCAATTTTTTTTTTATTTTTTTTAAATTTTTTTTCTGAAATTTTTTTTTTGAATTTTTTTTTTGAATTTTTTTTGGAAAATTTTCTCTTTGAATTATTTTTTTTTGATTTTTTTCAAATTTTTTTTTTCAATTTTTTTTTGAAATTTTTTTTTTGATTATTTTTTCAATTTTTTTTAAATTTTTTTTTCAATTTTTTTTTTGAAATTTTTTTTTTGAATTTTTTTAAATTTTTTTTTTTGATTTTTTTAAAAAAAATTTTTAAATTTTTTTTTGAATTTTTTTTTGTGAATTTTTTTAAAAATTTTTTTTGAAAATTTTTTTTTTGATTTTTTTTTGAAATTTTTTTCGAAATTTTTTTTTCGATTTTTTTTGAATTTTTTTTGAATTTTTTTTTTTAAAATTTTTTTTATAAATTTTTTTTGAATTTTTTTTTGATTTTTGAAAAAAAATTTAAATTTTTTTTTAAATTTTTTTTTTCAATTTTATTTTTCAATTTTTTTTTTGATTTTTTTTTCAATTTTTTTTAAATTTTTTTTTAAATTTTTTTTTTTGAAAATTTTTGTTTGAATTTTTTTTAATTTTTTTTTTGATTTTTTAAAAAAAAATTTTTAAATTTTTTTTTGTGAATTTTTTTTAAAATTTTTTTTGAAATTTTTTTTTGATTTTTTTTGAAATTTTTTTCGAAATTTTTTTTTTTCGATTTTTTTTTAAATTTTTTTTGAATTTTTTTTTTTTTTAATTTTTTTTATAAATTTTTTTTTAAATTTTTTTGTAATTTTTTTTAATTTTTTTTTTTTTTTTCAATTTTTTTTTGAAAATTTTTTTTTAAATTTTTTTTTTCAATTTTTTTTTGAAATTTTTTTAAAATTTTTTTATGAAATTTTTGTTTTGATTTTTTCAAAAAAATTTTTAAAATTTTTTTTTGAAATTTTTTTTTGTGAATTTTTTTTAAATTGTTTTTTTTAAATTTTTTTTTCAATTTTTTTTGATATTTTTTTTTTGATTTTTTTTCAATTTTTTTTAAATTTTTTTTTTCAATTTTTTTTTTGAAAATTTTTTTTGAAAAATTTTCTGTTTGAATAATTTTTTTTAAATTTTTTTAAAATTTTTTTTTTCAATTTTTTTTTGAAATTTTTTTTTTGAATTTTTTTTTGAATTTTTTTTTTCAATTTTTTTTTGAAAATTTTTTTTAAATTTTTTTATGAATTTTTTTTTATTTTTTCAAAATTTTTTTTAAAATTTTTTTTTGAAATTTTTTTATGTGAATTTTTTTTAAATTTCTTTTTCAATTTTTTTTTTGAATTTTTTTTTTTTATTTTTTTATCAATTTTTTTTTAAATTTTTTTTTATAATTTTTTTTTTGAAAATTTTTTTTTGAATTTTTTTTTTGAATTTTTTTTGAAAAATTTTCTCTTTGAATTATTTTTTTTGATTTTTTTAAAAATTTTTTTGTAATTTTTTTCGAAATTTTTTTGTAAATTTTTTTTTGAATTTTTTTTTGTAAATTTTTTTTTGAATTTTTTTTTTTCGAATTTTTTTTTGAATTTTTTTTAAATTTATTTTTTTCAATTTTTTTTTATATTTTTTTTTTGATTTTTTTTTTTTAAATTTTTTTTTCAATTTTTTTTTTGAAATTTTTTTTTTTGAATTTTTTTTTGAAATTTTTTTTGAAAAATTTTCTCTTTGAATTATTTTTTTTGATTTTTTTAAATTTTTTTTTTCAATTTTTTTTTTTATTTTTTTTTTAAAAAATTTTAAATTTTTTTTTGAAATTTTTTTTTGTGAATTTTTTTTTAAATTTTTTTTTCAATTTTTTTTTGAAATTTTTTTTTGATTTTATTATCAATTTTTTTTAAAATTTTTTTTATAATTTTTTTTTTGAAATTTTTTTTTTTGAATTTTTTTTTGAATTTTTTTGAAAAATTTTCTCTTTGAATTATTTTTTTTGATTTTTTTTAAATTTTTTTTTTCAATTTTTTTTTGAAATTTTTTTTTTGATTTTTTTAAAATTTTTTTATCAATTTTTTTTTGAAATTTTTTTTGTGAATTTTTTTGAATTTTTTTTTTGATTTTTTTATAAATTTTTTTTTAAATTATTTTTTATAATTTTTTTTTTGAAAATTTTTTTTCGAATTTTTTTTTTTAATTTTTTTTGAAAAATTTTCTCTTTGAATTATTTGTTTTGATTTTTTTAAAATATTTTTTTCCATTTTTTTTTTCGATTTTTTTTTGAAATTTTTTTTTTGATTTTTTTAAAAATTTTTTTTCAATTTTTTTTTGAAATTTTTTTTGTGAATTTTTTAAAAAAAAAAATTTAAAATTTTTTTTTTCAATTTTTTTTTGAAATGTTTTTTCCGATTTTTTTTTAAATTTTTTAAATTTTTTTTTGAAATTTCAATTTTCAATTTTTTTTTGAATTTTTTTTGTAATTTTTTTAAATTTTTTTTTGTAATTTTTTTCGAAATTTTTTTTGAAATATTTTTTATTTTTTTTTTGAAATTTTTTTTTCAATTTTTTTTTGAATTTATTTTTGTATTTTTTTTTTAACTTTTTTTTGTAATTTTTTCGAATTTTTTTTGAAATATTTTTTAGTTTTTTTTTGAAATTTTTTTATTTGAATTTTTTTTTGAAAAATTTTCTCTTTGAATTATTTTTTTTGATTTTTTTTTAAATTTTTTTTTTTAATTTTTTTTTCAATTTTTTTTTTGAAAAATTTTTTTTTCAATTTTTTTATGAAATTTTTTTTTTGATTTTTCAAAATGTTTTTTCAAAATTTTTCAATGAATTTTTTATTTTGATTTTTTAAAAAAAAAAATTTAAAATTTTTTTTTGAAATTTTTTTTTGTGAATTTTTTTTAATTTTTTTTTTCAATTTTTTTTTGATATTTTTTTTTTGATTTTTTTTCATTTTTTTTTGATTTTTTTTCAATTTTTTTAAAATTTTTTTTTCAATTTTTTTTTAAAAATTTTTTTTTTTAAATATTTTTTTGAAATTTTTTTTGAAAAATTTTCTCTTTGAATTATTTTTTTTGATTTTTTTTTGAAATTTTTTTTTGAAATTTTTTTTTGATTTTTTTTTAAATATTTTTCAGTTTTTTTTTGAAAATTTTTTATTTGAAATTTTTTTTGAAAAATTTTCTCTTTGAATTATTTTTTTTGATTTTTTTAAAAATTTTTTTGAAATTTTTTATTTTGATTTTTTTTAAAAAAAATTTTAAAATTATTTTTTCAATTTTTTTTTTGAAAATTTTTTTTTTCAATTTTTTTTTGAAATTTTTTTTTTGATTATTTTTTCAATTTTTTTTTAAATTTTTTTTTCAATTTTTTTTTTGAAATTTTTTTTTTGAATTTTTTTTAAATTTTTTTTTTGATTTTTTTAAAAAAAATTTTTAAATTTTTTTTTGAATTTTTTTTTTGTGAATTTTTTTAAAAATTTTTTTTGATTTTTTTTTTTTGATTTTTTTTTGAAATTTTTTTCGAAATTTTTTTTTCGATTTTTTTTTGAATTTTTTTTGAATTTTTTTTTTGAAAATTTTTTTTATAAATTTTTTTTTGAATTTTTTTTGATTTTTTAAAAAAAATTTTAAATTTTTTTTTTAATTTTTTTTTTAATTTTTTTTTTCAATTTTATTTTTGAATTTTTTTTTTGATTTTTTTTTCAATTTTTTTTAAATTTTTTTTTTAATTTTTTTTTTGAAAATTTTTGTTTGAATTTTTTTAAATTTTTTTTTTGATTTTTTTAAAATTTTTTTTTAAATTTTTTTTTTGAAATTTTTTTTTGTGAATTTTTTTTAAAATTTTTTTTGAAATTTTTTTTTGATTTTTTTTTGAAATTTTTTTCGAAATTTTTTTTTTTCGATTTTTTTTTTAATTTTTTTTGAATTTTTTTTTTTGAAAATTTTTTTTATAAATTTTTTTTTTAATTTTTTTGTAATTTTTTTTAATTTTTTTTTTTTTTTTCAATTTTTTTTTGAAAATTTTTTTTAAAATTTTTTTTTTCAATTTTTTTTTGAAAATTTTTTTAAATTTTTTTATGAAATTTTTGTTTTGATTTTTTCAAAAAAATTTTTAAATTTTTTTTTTGAAATTTTTTTTTGTGAATTTTTTTTAAATTGTTTTTTTTAAATTTTTTTTTCAATTTTTTTTGATATCTTTTTTTTGATTTTCAATTTTTTTTTAATTTTTTTTTCAATTTTTTTTTTGAAAATTTTTTTTGAAAAATTTTCTCTTTGAATAATTTTTTTAAATTTTTTTTAAATTTTTTTTTTCAATTTTTTTTTGAAATTTTTTTTTTGAATTTTTTTTTCAATTTTTTTTTTCGAATTTTTTTTTGAATTTTTTTAAAAATTTTTTTTGAATTTTTTTTTCAATTTTTTTTTGAAAATTTTTTTTAAATTTTTTTATGAATTTTTGTTTTATTTTTTCAAAATTTTTTTTAAAATTTTTTTTTGAAATTTTTCTTTGTGAATTTTTTTTAAATTTTTTTTTCAATTTTTTTTTGAAATTTTTTTTTTTGATTTTTTTTTCAATTTTTTTTAAATTTTTCTTAAAATTTTTTTTTCAATTTTTTTTTGAATTTTTTTTCGAAATTTTTTTTTTTCTCAATTTTTTTTTTTTTTTTTTTAAATTTTTTTTTTATTTTTTTTTTGAATTTTTTTTTTGAATTTTTTTTGGAAAATTTTCTCTTTGAATTATTTTTTTTTTGATTTTTTTCAATTTTTTTTTGAATTTTTTTTTTGATTATTTTTTCAATTTTTTTTAAATTTTTTTTTTCAATTTTTTCTTAGAATTTTTTTTTTTGAATTTTTTTTAAATTTTTTTTTTGATTTTTTTAAAAAAATTTTTTCAATTTTTTTTTGAATTTTTTTTATGAATTTTTTTAAAAATTTTTTTTGAAAATTTTTTTTTGATTTTTTTTTGAAATTTTTTTCGAAATTTTTTTTTTCGATTTTTTTTTGAATTTTTTTTGAATTTTTTTTTGAAAATTTTTTTTATAAATTTTTTTTTGAATTTTTTTTGATTTTTTAAAAAAAAATTTAAATTTTTTTTTTATTTTTTTTTCAATTTTTTTTTTCAATTTTTTTTTTTGATTTTTTTTTCAATTTTTTTAAATTTTTTTTTTTATTTTTTTTTTGAAAATTTTTGTTTGAATCTTTTTTAAATTTTTTTTTTGATTTTTTTAAAAAAAATTTTTAAATTTTTTTTTTGAAATTTTTTTTGTGAATTTTTTTTAAATTTTTTTTTTGAAATTTTTTTTTGATTTTTTTTGAAATTTTTTTCGAAATTTTTTTTTTTCGATTTTTTTTTAATTTTTTTTTTTTTCAATTTTTTTTTTGAAAATTTTTTTTTCAATTTTTTTTTGAAAATTTTTTTTTGAAAATTTTTTGAAATTTTTTTATGAAATTTTTGTTTTGATTTTTTCAAAAAAATTTTTAAAATTTTTTTTTGAAATTTTTTTTGTGAATTTTTTTTAAATTGTTTTTTTTTAATTTTTTTTTCAATTTTTTTTGATATTTTTTTTTTGATTTTTTTTCAATTTTTTTTAAATTTTTTTTTTCAATTTTTTTTTTGAAAATTTTTTTTGAAAAATTTTCTCTTTGAATAATTTTTTTTAATTTTTTTTAAATTTTTTTTTTCAATTTTTTTTTGAAATTTTTTTTTTGATTTTTTTTAAAATTATTTTTTAAATTTTTTTTCAATTTTTTTTTGAAAAAATATTTTTTGAATTTTTCTTTAAATTTTTTTAATTTTTTTTAATTTTTTTTTTATTTTTTTTGTGAATTTTTTTAAAAATTTTTTTTTAAATTTTTTTTTTCAATTTTTTTTTTGAATTTTTTTTTTGATTTTTTTTAAAAATTTTTTTCAATTTTTTTTTGAAATTTTTTTTTGATTTTTTTTTGAAATTTTTTTTTTCGATTTTTTTTTTGAAAATTTTTTTTTTATTTATTTTTTGAAATTTTTTTTGAAAAATTTCCTTTTTGAAATTTTTTTTTCCGATTTTTTTTAAAATTTTTTTTTTTCAATTTTTTTTTGAATTTTTTTTTTTTGGAAAATTTTCTCTTTGAAACTTTTTTTTGATTTTTTAAAAAAAAATTTTTGTAATTTTTTTCGAAATTTTTTTGAAGTTTTTTTTTGAAAATTTTTCATCTGAAATTTTTTTTTTGAAATTTTTCTTTCGAATTTTTTTTTTGTAAATTTTTTTTTGAATTTTTTTTTGTAAATTTTTTTTTGAAATTTTTTTTTCGAATTTTTTTTGAAATTTTTTTAAATTTTTTTTGATTTTTTTTTTAATTTTTTTATGAAATTATTTTTTTGTGATTTTTTTTTTAAATTTTTTTTTTTCAATTTTTTTTTTGAAAATTTTTTAAAATTTTTTTGATTTTTTTTTTCAATTTTTTTTTCAATTTTTTTTTTGATGATTTTTTTTTTGAATTTCTTTTTGAAATTTTTTTTTCGAATTTTTTTTTGAAAATTTTTTTCAATTTTTTTATGAAATTTTTGTTTTGATTTTTTAAAATTTTTTTTAAAATTTTTTTTTGAAATTTTTTTTTGTGAATTTTTTTTAAAATTTTTTTTGAAAATTTTTTTTTGGATTTTTTTTTGAAATTTTTTTCGAAATTTTTTTTTTCGATTTTTTTTAAAATTTTTTTTGAATTTTTTTTTTGAAAATTTTTTTTATAAATTTTTTTTGAATTTTTTTTGTATTTTTTTTTCAATTTTTTTTTCAATTTTTTTTTGAAAATTTTTTTTTTGAATTTTTTTTTTCAATTTTTTTTTGAAAATTTTTTTAAATTTTTTTATGAAATTTTTGTTTTGAATTTTTCAAAAATTTTTATTAAATTTTTTTTTGAAATTTTTTTTTGTGAATTTTTTTTAAATTGTTTTTTTTAATTTTTTTTTGATATTTTTTTTTGATTTTTTTTCAATTTTTTTAAAAAATTTTTTTTCAATTTTTTTTTTGAAAATTTTTTTTGAAAAATTTTCTCTTTGAATTATTTTTTTTCAATTTTTTTAAATTTTTTTTTAAATTTTTTTTTCAATTTTTTTTTGAAATTTTTTTTTTGATTTTTTTTTTGAAATTTTTTTTTTCGATTTTTTTTTGAAAATTTTTTTTGAAATTTTTTTTTTTGAAATTTCTTTTTGAAAAATTTCCTTTTTGAAATTTTTTTTTCCGATTTTTTTTTAAATTTTTTTTTTCAATTTTTTTTTTGAATTTTTGTTTTGAATTTTTTTTTTGGAAAATTTTCTCTTTGAAACTTTTTTTTGATTTTTTTAAAAAAATTTTTTGTAATTTTTTTCGAAATTTTTTTAAAATTTTTTTGAAGTTTTTTTTTGAAAATTTTTCATCTGAAATTTTTTTTTTGAAATTTTTCTTTCGAAATTTTTTTTTGAATTTTTTTTTGTAAATTTTTTTTTGAAATTTTTTTTTTCAATTTTTTTTTGAAAATTTTTTAAAATTTTTTTTTGATTTTTTTTTAAAATTTTTTTCTCAATTTTTTTTTTGAAAATTTTTTTTTTGAATTTTTTTTTGAAATTTTCTTTGAAATTTTTTTTTTCGAATTTTTTTTGAATTTTTTTTAAAATTTTTTTTTGAATTTTTTTCACAATTTTTTTTTTGAAAATTTTTTAAAATTTTTCAATGAAATTTTTTTTTGATTTTTTTTTTAAATTTTTTAAAATTTTTTTTTGAAATTTTTTTTTGTGAATTTTTTTTAAATTGTTTTTTTTTAATTTTTTTTCAATTTTTTTTTGATATTTTTTTTTGATTTTTTTTCAATTTTTTTTAAAATTTTTTTTTCAATTTTTTTTTTGAAAATTTTTTTTGAAAAATTTTCTCTTTGAATAATTTTTTTTAATTTTTTTTAAATTTTTTTTTTCAATTTTTTTTTGAAATTTTTTTTTTGATTTTTTTTAAAATTATTTTTTAAATTTTTTTTCAATTTTTTTTTGAAAAAATTTTTTTAGAATTTTTCTTTAAATTTTTTTAATTTTTTTAAATTTTTTTTTTGACTTTTTTTTTGAATTTTTTTTAAAATTTTTTTTTTGAAATTTTTTTAAATTTTTTTTTGATTTTTTTTTTTAATGAAATTATTTTTTTGTGAATTTTTTTTTAAATTTTTTTTTTCAATTTTTTTTTTGAAAATTCTTTTAAATTTTTTTTTGATTTTTTTTCTAAATTTTTTTTTCAATTTTTTTTTTGAAAATTTTTTTTTTGAATTTTTTTTGAAATTTTTTTTGAAATTTTTTTTTCGAATTTTTTTTGAATTTTTTTTTAAATTTTTTTTTGAATTTTTTTTTTCAATTTTTTTTTTGAAAATTTTTTAAAATTTTTCAATGAAATTTTTTTTTTGATTTTTTTTAAATTTTTTTTTAAATTTTTTTTGAAATTTATTTTTGTGAATTTTTTTTAAAATTTTTTTGAAAATTTTTTTTTTGACTTTTTTTTGAAATTTTTTTCGAAATTTTTTTTTTCGATTTTTTTTTAAATTTTTCTTGAATTTTTTTTTGAAAATTTTTTTTATAAATTTTTTTTGAATTTTTTTTGTATTTTTTTAAATTTTTTTTTTCAATTTTTTTTTGAAAATTTTTTTAAATTTTTTTTTTGATTTTTTTTTTGAATTTTTTTAAAAAATTTTTTTTTGAAATTTTTTTAAATTTTTTTTTGATTTTTTTTTTTTTTATGAAATTATTTTTTTGTGAATTTTTTTTTTTCAATTTTTTTTTTGAAAATTCTTTTAAATTTTTTTTTGATTTTTTTTTGTAAATTTTTTTTTGAAATTTTTTTTTTTTGAATTTTTTTTTGAATTTTTTTTGAAAAATTTTCTCTTTGAATTATTTTTTTTGATTTTTTTTAAATTTTTTTTTTCAATTTTTTTTGAAATTTTTTTTTTGATTTTTTTAAAATTTTTTTTTCAATTTTTTTTTGAAATTTTTTTTGTGAATTTTTTTGAATTTTTTTTTTGATTTTTTTATCAATTTTTTTTTTAATTTTTTTTTATAATTTTTTTTTTGAAAATTTTTTTTCGAATTTTTTTATCAATTTTTTTTTAATTTTTTTTTATAATTTTTTTTTTGAAATTTTTTTTTCGAATTTTTTTTTTTAATTTTGAAAAATTTTCTCTTTGAATTATTTGTTTTGATTTTTTTTTGAATTTTTTTTTTCAATTTTTTTTTGAAAATTTTTTTAAATTTTTTTATGAAATTTTTGTTTTGATTTTTTAAAATTTTTTTTTAAATTTTTTTTTTAAATTTTTTTTTGTGAATTTTTTTTAAAATTTTTTTTGAAAATTTTTTTTTGGATTTTTTTTTTAAATTTTTTTCGAATTTTTTTTTTTCGATTTTTTTTTTATTTTTTTTGAATTTTTTTTTTTGAAAATTTTTTTTATAAATTTTTTTTGAATTTTTTTTGTATTTTTTTTAAAATTTTTTTTTCAATTTTTTTTTTGAAAATTTTTTTTTTGAATTTTTTTTTTCAATTTTTTTTTGAAAATTTTTTTAAATTTTTTTATGATTTTTTTTTTGATTTTTTCAAAAATTTTTTTAAAATTTGTTTTGAATTTTTTTTTTGAAATTTTTTTTTTTGATTTTTTTTTTTCAATTTTTTTAATTTTTTTTTTAAATTTTTTTTTTGAAAATTTTTTTTTTGAATTTTTTTTGAAAAATTTTCTCTTTGAATTATTTTTATTGATTTTTTTAAATTTTTTTTTTCAATTTTTTTTTGAAATTTTTTTTTTGATTTTTTTTTTATTTTTTTCATAATTTTTTTTTTGAAAATTTTTTTTTTGAATTTTTTTTTGAATTTTTTTTGAAAAATTTTCTCTTTGAATTATTTTTTTTGATTTTTTTTAAATTTTTTTTTCAATTTTTTTTTGAAATTTTTTTTTTGATTTTTTTAAAAATTTTTTTTCAATTTTTTTTTGAAATTTTTTTTGTGAATTTTTTTCAATTTTTTTTTTGAATTTTTTTTTGTATTTTTTTAAAAAAATATTTTTTGTAATTTTTTCGAAATTTTTTTGAAATATTTTTTAGTTTTTTTTTGAAAATTTTTTATTTGAAATTTTTTTTGAAAAATTTTCTCTTTGAATTATTTTTTTTGATTTTTTTTAAATTTTTTTTGAAATTTTTTATTTTGATTTTTTTTTTTAATTTTTTTAAAATTATTTTTTCAATTTTTTTTTTGAAAAATTTTTTTTTCAATTTTTCTTAAATTTTTTTTTTGATTTTTTAAAATTTTTTCTTTAATTTTTTTTTTTTAATTTTTTTTTCAATTTTTTTTTTCGAAATTTTTTTTTTGATTTTTTTATCAATTTTTTTTTAAATTTTTTTTTATAATTTTTTTTTTGAAAATTTTTTTTTTGAATTTTTTTTTTGAATTTTTTTTGAAAAATTTTCTCTTTGAATTATTTTTTTTGATTTTTTTTAAAATTTTTTTTCAATTTTTTTTTGAAATTTTTTTTTTGATTTTTTAAAATGTTTTTTCAAAATTTTTTTTTGAAATTTTTTTTGTGAATTTTTTTAAATTTTTTTTTTAAATTCTTTTTTTGAATTTTTTTTTTGAATTTTTTTTTGAATTTTTTTTTTCGAATTTTTTTTTGAATTTTTTTAAAATTTTTTTTTCAATTTTTTTTTTCAATTTTTTTTTGAAAATTTTTTTAAAATTTTTTTTTGTGAATTTTTTTAAAATTTTTTTTTCAATTTGTTTTTTGAAATTTTTTTTTTTTTGATTTTTTTTCAATTTTTTTTAAATTTTTTAAAAAATTTTTTTTTCAATTTTTTTTGAATTTTTTTTCGAAATTTATTTTTTTCTCAATTTTTTTTTTATTTTTTTTTTAATTTTTTTTTTGAAATTTTTTTTTTGAATTTTTTTTTTGAATTTTTTTTGGAAAATTTTCTCTTTGAATTATTTTTTTTTGATTTTTTTCAAATTTTTTTTTCAATTTTTTTTTGAAATTTTTTTTTTGATTATTTTTTCAATTTTTTTTAAAATTTTTTTTCAATTTTTTTTTGAAATTTTTTTTGTGAATTTTTTTTAAAAAATTTTTTAAAATTTTTTTTTTCAATTTTTTTTTGAAATGTTTTTTCCGATTTTTTTTAAATTTTTTTTTGAAATTTCAATTTTCAATTTTTTTTTGAATTTTTTTTGTAATTTTTTTAAAATTTTTTTTGTAATTTTTTTCGAAATTTTTTTTGAAATATTTTTTATTTTTGTTTTGAAATTTTTTTTTCAATTTTTTTTTGAATTTATTTTTGTATTTTTTTTAAAAATTTTTTTTGTAATTTTTTCGAAATTTTTTTGAAATATTTTTTAGTTTTTTTTTGAAAATTATTTATTTGAATTTTTTTTTGAAAAATTTTCTCTTTGAATTATTTTTTTTGATTTTTTTTAAAATTTTTTTTTAAAATTTTTTTTTCAATTTTTTTTTTGAAAAATTTTTTTTTCAATTTTTTTAAAATTTTTTTTTTGATTTTTTCAATTTTTTTTTTAAATTTTTTTATGAATTTTTTTTTTGATTTTTCAAAATGTTTTTTCAAAATTTTTCAATGAATTTTTTTTTGATTTTTTTAAAAAAATTTTTAAAATTTTTTTTTGAAATTTTTTTTTGTGAATTTTTTTTAATTTTTTTTTTCAATTTTTTTTTGATATTTTTTTTTTGATTTTTTTTTCAATTTTTTTAAATTTTTTTTTTCAATTTTTTTTTTGAAATTTTTTTTTTGAATATTTTTTTGAAATTTTTTTTGAAAAATTTTCTCTTTGAATTATTTTTTTTGATTTTTTTAAAAATTTTTTTTTCAATTTTTTTTAAAAAATTTTTTTTTCAATTTTTTTTTTGATTTTTTTTTAAAAAAATTTTAAATTTTTTTTTGAAATTTTTTTTGTGAATTTTTTTAAAATTTTTTTTTCAATTTTTTTTTTGAAATTTTTTTTTTTGATTTTTTTATCAATTTTTTTTAAAATTTTTTTTTATAATTTTTTTTTTGAAATTTTTTTTTTGAATTTTTTTTGAAAAATTTTCTCTTTGAATTATTTTTTTTGATTTTTTTTAAATTTTTTTTTTCAATTTTTTTTTGAAATTTTTTTTTTGATTTTTTAAAAAAAATTTTTTCAATTTTTTTTTGAAATTTTTTTTTGTGAATTTTTTTCAATTTTTTTTTTGAATTTTTTTTTGTATTTTTTTTAAAAATTTTTTTTTGTAATTTTTTCGAAATTTTTTTGAAATATTTTTTAGTTTTTTTTTGAAAATTTTTTATTTGAAATTTTTTTTGAAAAATTTTCTCTTTGAATTATTTTTTTTGATTTTTTTTAAATTTTTTTTGAAATTTTTTATTTTGATTTTTTTTTAAATTTTTTTAAAATTATTTTTTCAATTTTTTTTTTGAAAAATTTTTTTTTCAATTTTTTTTTAATTTTTTTTTTTGATTTTTTAAAATTTTTTCTTAATTTTTTTATGAAATTTTTCTTTTGATTTTTTAAAATGTTTTTTCAAAATTTTTTTTGTGAATTTTTTAAAATTTTTTTTTTAAATTCTTTTTTTGAATTTTTTTTTTGAATTTTTTTTTGAATTTTTTTTTTCGAATTTTTTTTTGAATTTTTTTAAAAATTTTTTTTGAATTTTTTTTTTCAATTTTTTTTTTGAAAATTTTTTTAAATTTTTTTATGAATTTTTTTTTATTTTTTCAAAATTTTTTATAAAATTTTTTTTGAAATTTTTTTTTGTGAATTTTTTTAAAATTTTTTTTTCAATTTTTTTTTTGAAATTTTTTTTTTTGATTTTTTTTTCAATTTTTTTAAAATTTTTTTTTAAATTTTTTTTTCAATTTTTTTTTCAATTTTTTTTTGAAATTTATTTTTTTCTCAATTTTTTTTTTATTTTTTTTAAATTTTTTTTCTGAAATTTTTTTTTTGAATTTTTTTTTTGAATTTTTTTTGGAAAATTTTCTCTTTGAATTATTTTTTTTTGATTTTTTTCAAATTTTTTTTTTCAATTTTTTTTTGAAATTTTTTTTTTGATTATTTTTTCAATTTTTTTTAAATTTTTTTTTCAATTTTTTTTTTGAAATTTTTTTTTTGAATTTTTTTTAAATTTTTTTTTTGATTTTTTTAAAAAAATTTTTTAAATTTTTTTTTGAATTTTTTTTTTGTGAATTTTTTTAAAAATTTTTTTTGAAAATTTTTTTTTTGATTTTTTTTTGAAATTTTTTTCGAAATTTTTTTTTCGATTTTTTTTTGAATTTTTTTTGAATTTTTTTTTTGAAAATTTTTTTTATAAATTTTTTTTTGAATTTTTTTTGATTTTTGAAAAAAAATTTAAATTTTTTTTAAATTTTTTTTTTCAATTTTATTTTTGAATTTTTTTTTTGATTTTTTTTTCAATTTTTTTTAAATTTTTTTTTAAATTTTTTTTTTGAAAATTTTTGTTTGAATTTTTTTTAATTTTTTTTTTTGATTTTAAAAAAAAAAAAATTTAAATTTTTTTTTTGAAATTTTTTTTTGTGAATTTTTTTTAAATTTTTTTTTGAAATTTTTTTTTGATTTTTTTTGAAATTTTTTTCGAAATTTTTTTTTTTCGATTTTTTTTTTAATTTTTTTTGAATTTTTTTTTTAAATTTTTTTTATAAATTTTTTTTTGAATTTTTTTGTAATTTTTTTTAATTTTTTTTTTTTTTTTTCAATTTTTTTTTGAAAATTTTTTTAAAATTTTTTTTTTCAATTTTTTTTTGAAATTTTTTTTTTGAATTTTTTTTTGAATTTTTTTTTTCAATTTTTTTTTGAAAATTTTTTTAAAATTTTTTTATGAATTTTTTTTTATTTTTTCAAAATTTTTTTTAAAATTTTTTTTTGAAATTTTTTTGAATTTTTTTTTTGATTTTTTTATCAATTTTTTTTAAAATTATTTTTTATAATTTTTTTTTTGAAAATTTTTTTTCGAATTTTTTTTTTTTTAATTTTTTTTGAAAAATTTTCTCTTTGAATTATTTGTTTTGATTTTTTTAAAATATTTTTTTCCATTTTTTTTTCGATTTTTTTTTGAAATTTTTTTTTTGATTTTTTTAAAAAATTTTTTTCAATTTTTTTTTGAAATTTTTTTTGTGAATTTTTGAAAAAAAAAATTTTAAAATTTTTTTTTTCAATTTTTTTTGAAATGTTTTTTCCGATTTTTTTTTAAATTTTTAAAATTTTTTTTTGAAATTTCAATTTTCAATTTTTTTTTGAATTTTTTTTGTAATTTTTTTAAAATTTTTTTTGTAATTTTTTTCGAAATTTTTTTTGAAATATTTTTTATTTTTTTTTTGAAATTTTTTTTTCAATTTTTTTTTGAATTTATTTTTGTATTTTTTTTTAACTTTTTTTTGTAATTTTTTCGAATTTTTTTTGAAATATTTTTTAGTTTTTTTTTGAAATTTTTTTATTTGAATTTTTTTTTGAAAAATTTTTTCTTTGAATTATTTTTTTTGATTTTTTTTTAATTTTTTTTTAAAATTTTTTTTTCAATTTTTTTTTTGAAAAATTTTTTTTTCAATTTTTTTATGAAATTTTTTTTTTGATTTTTCAAAATGTTTTTTCAAAATTTTTCAATGAATTTTTTATTTTGATTTTTTTTAAAAAAAATTTTAAAATTTTTTTTTCAAATTTTTTTTTGTGAATTTTTTTTAATTTTTTTTTTTCAATTTTTTTTTGATATTTTTTTTTTGATTTTTTTTCATTTTTTTTTTGATTTTTTTTCAATTTTTTTAAAAATTTTTTTTCAATTTTTTTTTAAAAATTTTTTTTTTTTAATATTTTTTTGAAATTTTTTTTGAAAAATTTTCTCTTTGAATTATTTTTTTTGATTTTTTTTTGAAATTTTTTTTTGAAATTTTTTTTTGATTTTTTTTTAAATTTTTAAAAAAATTTTTTTTTCAATTTTTTTTTTGATTTTAAAAAAAAAAAAATTTAAATTTTTTTTTGATATTTTTTTTGTGACTTTTTTTAAAATTTTTTTTTAAATTTTTTTTTTGAAATTTTTTTTTTTGATTTTTTTATCAATTTTTTTTTAAATTTTTTTTTATAATTTTTTTTTTGAAATTTTTTTTTTGAATTTTTTTTGAAAAATTTTCTCTTTGAATTATTTTTTTTGATTTTTTTAAAAATTTTTTTTTCAATTTTTTTTTGAAATTTTTTTTTTGATTTTTTCAAAAATTTTTTTTCAATTTTTTTTGAAATTTTTTTTTGTGAATTTTTTTCAATTTTTTTTTTGAATTTTTTTTTGTATTTTTTTTAAATTTTTTTTTTGTAATTTTTTCGAAATTTTTTTGAAATATTTTTTAGTTTTTTTTTGAAAATTTTTTATTTGAAATTTTTTTTGAAAAATTTTCTCTTTGAATTATTTTTTTTGATTTTTTTAAAAATTTTTTTGAAATTTTTTATTTTGATTTTTTTTAAAAATTTTTTTAAAAATTATTTTTTCAATTTTTTTTTTGAAAAATTTTTTTTTCAATTTTTTTAAAATTTTTTCTTTAATTTTTTTTTAAATTTTTTTTTCAATTTTTTTTTTGAATTATTTTTTTTTGATTTTTTTTAAATTTTTTTTTTCAATTTTTTTTTGAAATTTTTTTTGTGAATTTTTTTTAATTTTTTTTTTAAATTCTTTTTTTGAATTTTTTTTTTGAATTTTTTTTTTGAATTTTTTTTTTCGAATTTTTTTTTGAATTTTTTTAAAAATTTTTTTTGAATTTTTTTTTTCAATTTTTTTTTGAAAATTTTTTTAAAATTTTTTTATGAATTTTTTTTTATTTTTTCAAAATTTTTTTAAAAATTTTTTTTTGAATTTTTTTTTTGTGAATTTTTTTTAAATTTTTTTTTCAATTTTTTTTTTGAAATTTTTTTTTTTTGATTTTTTTTTCAATTTTTTTAAAATTTTTTTTAAATTTTTTTTTTCAATTTTTTTTGAATTTTTTTTTGAAATTTATTTTTTTCTCAATTTTTTTTTTTTTTTTTTTTTTAATTTTTTTTTTGAAATTTTTTTTTTGAATTTTTTTTTTGAATTTTTTTTGGAAAATTTTCTCTTTGAATTATTTTTTTTTGATTTTTTTAAAATTTATTTTTTCAATTTTTTTTTGAAATTTTTTTTTTGATTATTTTTTCAATTTTTTTTAAAATTTTTTTTTCAATTTTTTTTGAAATTTTTTTTGTGAATTTTTAAAAAAACAATTTTTAAAATTTTTTTTTTCAATTTTTTTTTGAAATGTTTTTTCCGATTTTTTTTTTAATTTTTTAAATTTTTTTTTGAAATTTCAATTTTCAATTTTTTTTTGAATTTTTTTTGTAATTTTTTTAAAAATTTTTTTGTAATTTTTTTCGAAATTTTTTTTGAAATATTTTTTATTTTTTTTTGAAATTTTTTTTTCAATTTTTTTTTGAATTTATTTTTGTATTTTTTTTTTAATTTTTTTTTGTAATTTTTTCGAAATTTTTTTGAAATATTTTTTAGTTTTTTTTTGAAAATTATTTATTTGAATTTTTTTTTGAAAAATTTTCTCTTTGAATTATTTTTTTTGATTTTTTTTTAAATTTTTTTTTTAAATTTTTTTTTCAATTTTTTTTTTGAAAAATTTTTTTTTCAATTTTTTTTAAATTTTTTTTTTGATTTTTTCAAATTTTTTTTTAATTTTTTTATGAAATTTTTTTTTTGATTTTTCAAAATGTTTTTTCAAAATTTTTCAATGAATTTTTTTTTTGATTTTAAAAAAAAAAAATTTAAAATTTTTTTTTGAATTTTTTTTTTGTGAATTTTTTTTAATTTTTTTTTTTCAATTTTTTTTTTGATATTTTTTTTTGATTTTTTTTTCAATTTTTTTAAATTTTTTTATTCAATTTTTTTTTTGAAATTTTTTTTTTTGAATATTTTTTTGAAATTTTTTTTGAAAAATTTTCTCTTTGAATTATTTTTTTTGATTTTTTTTAAATTTTTTTTTTCAATTTTTTTTTGAAATTTTTTTTTGATTTTTTTTAAAATTTTTTTAAAAATTTTTTTTTCAATTTTTTTTTTGATTTTTTGAAAAAAAAAATTTTAAATTTTTTTTCGAAATTTTTTTTGTGAATTTTTTTAAAAATTTTTTTTCAATTTTTTTTTTGAAATTTTTTTTTTTTTGATTTTTTTATCAATTTTTTTTAAAAATTTTTTTTATAATTTTTTTTTTGAAAATTTTTTTTTTGAATTTTTTTTGAAAAATTTTCTCTTTGAATTATTTTTTTTGATTTTTTTTTAATTTTTTTTTCAATTTTTTTTTGAAATTTTTTTTTTGATTTTTTAAAAAAATTTTTTTCAATTTTTTTTTGAAATTTTTTTTTGTGAATTTTTTTCAATTTTTTTTTTGAATTTTTTTTTGTATTTTTTTTAAAAATTTTTTTTTGTAATTTTTTCGAAATTTTTTTGAAATATTTTTCAGTTTTTTTTTGAAAATTTTTCATTTGAAATTTTTTTTGAAAAATTTTCTCTTTGAATTATTTTTTTTGATTTTTTTAAAAATTTTTTTGAAATTTTTTATTTTGATTTTTTTAAAAAAAATTTTTAAAATTATTTTTTCAATTTTTTTTTGAAAAATTTTTTTTTCAATTTTTTTTAAATTTTTTTTTTGATTTTTTTAAATTTTTTCTTTAATTTTTTTATGAAATTTTTCTTTTGATTTTTTAAAATGTTTTTTCAAAATTTTTTTTTGAAATTTTTTTTGTGAATTTTTTTAAATTTTTTTTTTAAATTTTTTTTTGAATATTTTTTTGAATTTTTTTTTGAATTTTTTTTTTTCGAATTTTTTTTGAATTTTTTTAAAAATTTTTTTTGAATTTTTTTTTCAATTTTTTTTTTGAAAATTTTTTTAAAATTTTTTTATGAATTTTTTTTTATTTTTTCAAATTTTTTTTTAAAATTTTTTTTTGAAATTTTTTTTTGTGAATTTTTTTAAAATTTTTTTTTCAATTTTTTTTTTGAAATTTTTTTTTTGATTTTTTTTTCAATTTTTTTTTAATTTTTTTTAAAATTTTTTTTTCAATTTTTTTTTGAAATTTATTTTTTTCTCAATTTTTTTTTTATTTTTTTTTTAATTTTTTTTCTGAAATTTTTTTTTTGAATTTTTTTTTTGAATTTTTTTTGGAAAATTTTCTCTTTGAATTATTTTTTTTTGATTTTTTTCAATTTTTTTTTTTCAATTTTTTTTTGAAATTTTTTTTTTGATTATTTTTTCAATTTTTTTTAAAATTTTTTTTTCAATTTTTTTTTTGAAATTTTTTTTTTGAATTTTTTTTAAATTTTTTTTTGATTTTTTTAAAAAAAATTTTAAAATTTTTTTTTGAATTTTTTTTTGTGAATTTTTTTAAAAATTTTTTTTGAAAATTTTTTTTTTGATTTTTTTTTGAAATTTTTTTCGAAATTTTTTTTTCGATTTTTTTTTGAATTTTTTTTGAATTTTTTTTTTGAAAATTTTTTTTATAAATTTTTTTTTGAATTTTTTTTGATTTTTTAAAAAAAATTTTAAATTTTTTTTTTAATTTTTTTTTTAATTTTTTTTTTCAATTTTATTTTTGAATTTTTTTTTTGATTTTTTTTTCAATTTTTTTTAAATTTTTTTTTAAATTTTTTTTTTGAAAATTTTTGTTTGAATTTTTTTAAATTTTTTTTTTGATTTTTTTAAAAAAATTTTTTTAATTTTTTTTTTGAAATTTTTTTTTGTGAATTTTTTTTTAAATTTTTTTTGAAATTTTTTTTTGATTTTTTTTTGAAATTTTTTTCGAAATTTTTTTTTTCGATTTTTTTTTTAATTTTTTTTGAATTTTTTTTTTTGAAAATTTTTTTCATAAATTTTTTTTTAATTTTTTTGTAATTTTTTTTAATTTTTTTTTTTTCAATTTTTTTTTTGAAAATTTTTTTTAAAATTTTTTTTTTCAATTTTTTTTTGAAAATTTTTTTAAATTTTTTTATGAAATTTTTGTTTTGATTTTTTCAAAAAAATTTTTAAATTTTTTTTTTGAAATTTTTTTTTGTGAATTTTTTTTAAATTGTTTTTTTTAAATTTTTTTTTCAATTTTTTTTGATATCTTTTTTTTGATTTTCAATTTTTTTTAAATTTTTTTTTCAATTTTTTTTTTGAAAATTTTTTTTGAAAAATTTTCTCTTTGAATAATTTTTTTAAATTTTTTTTAAATTTTTTTTTTCAATTTTTTTTTGAAATTTTTTTTTTCAAAATGTTTTTTCAAAATTTTTCAATGAATTTTTTTTTGATTTTTTTAAAAAAATTTTTAAAATTTTTTTTTGAAATTTTTTTTTGTGAATTTTTTTTAATTTTTTTTTTCAATTTTTTTTTGATATTTTTTTTTTGATTTTTTTTCAATTTTTTTAAATTTTTTTTTCAATTTTTTTTTTGAAATTTTTTTTTTTGAATATTTTTTTGAAATTTTTTTTGAAAAATTTTCTCTTTGAATTATTTTTTTTGATTTTTTTAAAAATTTTTTTTTCAATTTTTTTTAAAAATTTTTTTTTTCAATTTTTTTTTTGATTTTTTTTTAAAAAAATTTTAAATTTTTTTTTGAAATTTTTTTTGTGAATTTTTTTAAAAATTTTTTTTCAATTTTTTTTTTGAAATTTTTTTTTTTGATTTTTTTATCAATTTTTTTTAAAATTTTTTTTTATAATTTTTTTTTTGAAATTTTTTTTTTGAATTTTTTTTGAAAAATTTTCTCTTTGAATTATTTTTTTTGATTTTTTTTAAATTTTTTTTTTCAATTTTTTTTTGAAATTTTTTTTTTGATTTTTTAAAAAAAATTTTTTCAATTTTTTTTTGAAATTTTTTTTTGTGAATTTTTTTCAATTTTTTTTTTGAATTTTTTTTTGTATTTTTTTTAAAAATTTTTTTTTGTAATTTTTTCGAAATTTTTTTGAAATATTTTTGTTTTTTTTTGAAAATTTTTTATTTGAAATTTTTTTTGAAAAATTTTCTCTTTGAATTATTTTTTTTGATTTTTTTTAAATTTTTTTTGAAATTTTTTATTTTGATTTTTTTTTAAATTTTTTTAAAATTATTTTTTCAATTTTTTTTTTGAAAAATTTTTTTTTCAATTTTTTTTTAATTTTTTTTTTTGATTTTTTAAAATTTTTTCTTAATTTTTTTATGAAATTTTTCTTTTGATTTTTTAAAATGTTTTTTCAAAATTTTTTTTGTGAATTTTTTTAAATTTTTTTTTTAAATTCTTTTTTTGAATTTTTTTTTTGAATTTTTTTTTGAATTTTTTTTTCGAATTTTTTTTTGAATTTTTTTAAAAATTTTTTTTGAATTTTTTTTTTCAATTTTTTTTTTGAAAATTTTTTTAAATTTTTTTATGAATTTTTTTTTATTTTTTCAAAATTTTTTATAAAATTTTTTTTTGAAATTTTTTTTTGTGAATTTTTTTAAAATTTTTTTTTCAATTTTTTTTTTGAAATTTTTTTTTTGATTTTTTTTTCAATTTTTTTAAAATTTTTTTTTAAATTTTTTTTTCAATTTTTTTTTCAATTTTTTTTTGAAATTTATTTTTTTCTCAATTTTTTTTTTATTTTTTTTAAATTTTTTTTCTGAAATTTTTTTTTTGAATTTTTTTTTTGAATTTTTTTTGGAAAATTTTCTCTTTGAATTATTTTTTTTTGATTTTTTTCAATTTTTTTTTTTCAATTTTTTTTTGAAATTTTTTTTTTGATTATTTTTTCAATTTTTTTTAAATTTTTTTTTCAATTTTTTTTTTGAAATTTTTTTTTTGAATTTTTTTTAAATTTTTTTTTTTGATTTTTTTAAAAAAAATTTTTAAATTTTTTTTTGAATTTTTTTTTGTGAATTTTTTTAAAAATTTTTTTTGAAAATTTTTTTTTTGATTTTTTTTTGAAATTTTTTTCGAAATTTTTTTTTCGATTTTTTTTTGAATTTTTTTTGAATTTTTTTTTTGAAAATTTTTTTTATAAATTTTTTTTTGAATTTTTTTTGATTTTTGAAAAAAAATTTAAATTTTTTTTAAATTTTTTTTTTCAATTTTATTTTTGAATTTTTTTTTTGATTTTTTTTTCAATTTTTTTTAAATTTTTTTTTAAATTTTTTTTTTGAAAATTTTTGTTTGAATTTTTTTTAATTTTTTTTTTTGATTTTTTAAAAAAAAAAATTTAAATTTTTTTTTTGAAATTTTTTTTTGTGAATTTTTTTTAAATTTTTTTTTGAAATTTTTTTTTGATTTTTTTTGAAATTTTTTTCGAAATTTTTTTTTTTCGATTTTTTTTTTAATTTTTTTTGAATTTTTTTTTTTAATTTTTTTTATAAATTTTTTTTTGAATTTTTTTGTAATTTTTTTTAATTTTTTTTTTTTTTTCAATTTTTTTTTGAAAATTTTTTTAAAATTTTTTTTTTCAATTTTTTTTTGAAATTTTTTTTTTGAATTTTTTTTTCAATTTTTTTTTTCAATTTTTTTTTGAAAATTTTTTTTAAATTTTTTTATGAATTTTTTTTTATTTTTTCAAAATTTTTTTTAAAATTTTTTTTTGAAATTTTTTTGAATTTTTTTTTTGATTTTTTTATCAATTTTTTTTAAAATTATTTTTTATAATTTTTTTTTTGAAAATTTTTTTTCGAATTTTTTTTTTTTAATTTTTTTTGAAAAATTTTCTCTTTGAATTATTTGTTTTGATTTTTTTAAAATATTTTTTTCCATTTTTTTTTTCGATTTTTTTTTGAAATTTTTTTTTTGATTTTTTTAAAAAATTTTTTTCAATTTTTTTTTGAAATTTTTTTTGTGAATTTTAAAAAAAAAAAATTTTAAAATTTTTTTTTTCAATTTTTTTTGAAATGTTTTTTCCGATTTTTTTTTAAATTTTTAAAATTTTTTTTTGAAATTTCAATTTTCAATTTTTTTTTGAATTTTTTTTGTAATTTTTTTAAAATTTTTTTTGTAATTTTTTTCGAAATTTTTTTTGAAATATTTTTTTTTTTTTTTTTGAAATTTTTTTTTCAATTTTTTTTTGAATTTATTTTTGTATTTTTTTTTAACTTTTTTTTGTAATTTTTTCGAATTTTTTTTGAAATATTTTTTAGTTTTTTTTTGAAATTTTTTTATTTGAATTTTTTTTTGAAAAATTTTTTCTTTGAATTATTTTTTTTGATTTTTTTTTAATTTTTTTTTTTAATTTTTTTTTCAATTTTTTTTTTGAAAAATTTTTTTTTCAATTTTTTTATGAAATTTTTTTTTTGATTTTTCAAAATGTTTTTTCAAAATTTTTCAATGAATTTTTTATTTTGATTTTTTTTAAAAAAAATTTTAAAATTTTTTTTTGAAATTTTTTTTTGTGAATTTTTTTTAATTTTTTTTTTTCAATTTTTTTTTGATATTTTTTTTTTGATTTTTTTTCATTTTTTTTTTGATTTTTTTTCAATTTTTTTAAAAATTTTTTTTCAATTTTTTTTTAAAAATTTTTTTTTTTTAATATTTTTTTGAAATTTTTTTTGAAAAATTTTCTCTTTGAATTATTTTTTTTGATTTTTTTTTGAAATTTTTTTTTGAAATTTTTTTTTGATTTTTTTTTAAATTTTTTAAAAAATTTTTTTTTCAATTTTTTTTTTGATTTTAAAAAAAAAAAAATTTAAATTTTTTTTTGAAATTTTTTTTGTGAATTTTTTTAAAAATTTTTTTTAAATTTTTTTTTTGAAATTTTTTTTTTTGATTTTTTTATCAATTTTTTTTTTAATTTTTTTTTATAATTTTTTTTTTGAAATTTTTTTTTTGAATTTTTTTTGAAAAATTTTCTCTTTGAATTATTTTTTTTTGATTTTTTTAAAAATTTTTTTTTCAATTTTTTTTTGAAATTTTTTTTTTGATTTTTTCAAAAATTTTTTTTCAATTTTTTTTGAAATTTTTTTTTGTGAATTTTTTTCAATTTTTTTTTTGAATTTTTTTTTGTATTTTTTTTAAATTTTTTTTTTGTAATTTTTTCGAAATTTTTTTGAAATATTTTTTAGTTTTTTTTTGAAAATTTTTTATTTGAAATTTTTTTTGAAAAATTTTCTCTTTGAATTATTTTTTTTGATTTTTTTAAAAATTTTTTTGAAATTTTTTATTTTGATTTTTTTTAAAAATTTTTTTAAAAATTATTTTTTCAATTTTTTTTTTGAAAAATTTTTTTTTCAATTTTTTTAAAATTTTTTCTTTAATTTTTTTTTAAATTTTTTTTTCAATTTTTTTTTTGAAATTTTTTTTTTTGATTTTTTTATCAATTTTTTTTTAAATTTTTTTTTATAATTTTTTTTTTGAAAATTTTTTTTTTGAATTTTTTTTTTGAATTTTTTTTGAAAAATTTTCTCTTTGAATTATTTTTTTTTGATTTTTTTTAAATTTTTTTTTTCAATTTTTTTTTGAAATTTTTTTTGTGAATTTTTTTTAATTTTTTTTTTAAATTCTTTTTTTGAATTTTTTTTTTGAATTTTTTTTTTGAATTTTTTTTTTCGAATTTTTTTTTGAATTTTTTTAAAAATTTTTTTTGAATTTTTTTTTTCAATTTTTTTTTGAAAATTTTTTTAAAATTTTTTTATGAATTTTTTTTTATTTTTTCAAAATTTTTTTTAAAATTTTTTTTTGAATTTTTTTTTTGTGAATTTTTTTTAAATTTTTTTTTCAATTTTTTTTTTGAAATTTTTTTTTTTTGATTTTTTTTGAAATTTTTTTAAAATTTTTTTTAAATTTTTTTTTTCAATTTTTTTTGAATTTTTTTTTGAAATTTATTTTTTTCTCAATTTTTTTTTTTTTTTTTTTTTTAATTTTTTTTTTTGAAATTTTTTTTTTGAATTTTTTTTTTGAATTTTTTTTGGAAAATTTTCTCTTTGAATTATTTTTTTTTGATTTTTTTAAAATTTATTTTTTCAATTTTTTTTTGAAATTTTTTTTTTTGATTATTTTTTCAATTTTTTTTAAAATTTTTTTTTCAATTTTTTTTGAAATTTTTTTTGTGAATTTTTAAAAAAACAATTTTTAAAATTTTTTTTTTCAATTTTTTTTTGAAATGTTTTTTCCGATTTTTTTTTAATTTTTTAAATTTTTTTTTGAAATTTCAATTTTCAATTTTTTTTTGAATTTTTTTTGTAATTTTTTTAAAAATTTTTTTGTAATTTTTTTCGAAATTTTTTTTGAAATATTTTTTATTTTTTTTTGAAATTTTTTTTTCAATTTTTTTTTGAATTTATTTTTGTATTTTTTTTTAAATTTTTTTTTGTAATTTTTTCGAAATTTTTTTGAAATATTTTTTAGTTTTTTTTTGAAAATTATTTATTTGAATTTTTTTTTGAAAAATTTTCTCTTTGAATTATTTTTTTTGATTTTTTTTTAAATTTTTTTTTTAAATTTTTTTTTCAATTTTTTTTTTGAAAAATTTTTTTTTCAATTTTTTTTAAATTTTTTTTTTGATTTTTTCAAATTTTTTTTTAATTTTTTTATGAAATTTTTTTTTTGATTTTTCAAAATGTTTTTTCAAAATTTTTCAATGAATTTTTTTTTTGATTTAAAAAAAAAAAAATTTAAAATTTTTTTTTGAATTTTTTTTTTGTGAATTTTTTTTAATTTTTTTTTTTCAATTTTTTTTTTGATATTTTTTTTTGATTTTTTTTTCAATTTTTTTAAATTTTTTTATTCAATTTTTTTTTTGAAATTTTTTTTTTTGAATATTTTTTTGAAATTTTTTTTGAAAAATTTTCTCTTTGAATTATTTTTTTTGATTTTTTTTAAATTTTTTTTTTCAATTTTTTTTTGAAATTTTTTTTTGATTTTTTTTAAAATTTTTTTAAAAATTTTTTTTTCAATTTTTTTTTTGATTTTTTGAAAAAAAAAATTTTAAATTTTTTTTCGAAATTTTTTTTGTGAATTTTTTTAAAAATTTTTTTTCAATTTTTTTTTTGAAATTTTTTTTTTTTTGATTTTTTTATCAATTTTTTTTAAAAATTTTTTTTATAATTTTTTTTTTGAAAATTTTTTTTTTGAATTTTTTTTGAAAAATTTTCTCTTTGAATTATTTTTTTTGATTTTTTTTAAATTTTTTTTTTCAATTTTTTTTGAAATTTTTTTTTTGATTTTTTAAAAAAATTTTTTTCAATTTTTTTTTGAAATTTTTTTTTGTGAATTTTTTTCAATTTTTTTTTTGAATTTTTTTTTGTATTTTTTTTAAAAATTTTTTTTTGTAATTTTTTCGAAATTTTTTTGAAATATTTTTCAGTTTTTTTTTGAAAATTTTTCATTTGAAATTTTTTTTGAAAAATTTTCTCTTTGAATTATTTTTTTTGATTTTTTTAAAATTTTTTTTGAAATTTTTTATTTTGATTTTTTTAAAAAAAATTTTTAAAATTATTTTTTCAATTTTTTTTTGAAAAATTTTTTTTTCAATTTTTTTTAAATTTTTTTTTTGATTTTTTTAAATTTTTTCTTTAATTTTTTAATGAAATTTTTCTTTTGATTTTTTAAAATGTTTTTTCAAAATTTTTTTTTGAAATTTTTTTTGTGAATTTTTTTAAATTTTTTTTTTAAATTTTTTTTTGAATATTTTTTTGAATTTTTTTTTGAATTTTTTTTTTTCGAATTTTTTTTGAATTTTTTTAAAAATTTTTTTTGAATTTTTTTTTCAATTTTTTTTTTGAAAATTTTTTTAAAATTTTTTTATGAATTTTTTTTTATTTTTTCAAATTTTTTTTTAAAATTTTTTTTTGAAATTTTTTTTTGTGAATTTTTTTAAAATTTTTTTTTCAATTTTTTTTTTGAAATTTTTTTTTTGATTTTTTTTTCAATTTTTTTTTCAATTTTTTTTAAAATTTTTTTTTCAATTTTTTTTTGAATTTTTTTTTGAAATTTATTTTTTTCTCAATTTTTTTTTATTTTTTTTTTAATTTTTTTTCTGAAATTTTTTTTTTTGAATTTTTTTTTTGAATTTTTTTTGGAAAATTTTCTCTTTGAATTATTTTTTTTTGATTTTTTTCAATTTTTTTTTTTCAATTTTTTTTTGAAATTTTTTTTTTGATTATTTTTTCAATTTTTTTTAAAATTTTTTTTTCAATTTTTTTTTTGAAATTTTTTTTTTGAATTTTTTTTAAATTTTTTTTTTGATTTTTTTAAAAAAAATTTTAAAATTTTTTTTTGAATTTTTTTTTTGTGAATTTTTTTAAAAATTTTTTTTGAAAATTTTTTTTTTGATTTTTTTTTGAAATTTTTTTCGAATTTTTTTTTTCGATTTTTTTTTGAATTTTTTTTGAATTTTTTTTTTGAAAATTTTTTTTATAAATTTTTTTTTGAATTTTTTTTGATTTTTTAAAAAAAATTTTAAATTTTTTTTTTAATTTTTTTTTTAATTTTTTTTTTCAATTTTATTTTTGAATTTTTTTTTTGATTTTTTTTTCAATTTTTTTTAAATTTTTTTTTAAATTTTTTTTTTGAAAATTTTTGTTTGAATTTTTTTAAATTTTTTTTTTGATTTTTTTAAAAAATTTTTTTTAATTTTTTTTTTGAAATTTTTTTTTGTGAATTTTTTTTTAAATTTTTTTTGAAATTTTTTTTTGATTTTTTTTTGAAATTTTTTTCGAAATTTTTTTTTTCGATTTTTTTTTTAATTTTTTTTGAATTTTTTTTTTTGAAAATTTTTTTTATAAATTTTTTTTTTAATTTTTTTGTAATTTTTTTTAATTTTTTTTTTTTCAATTTTTTTTTTGAAAATTTTTTTTAAAATTTTTTTTTTCAATTTTTTTTTGAAAATTTTTTTAAATTTTTTTATGAAATTTTTGTTTTGATTTTTTCAAAAAAATTTTTAAATTTTTTTTTTGAAATTTTTTTTTGTGAATTTTTTTTAAATTGTTTTTTTAAAATTTTTTTTTCAATTTTTTTTGATATCTTTTTTTTGATTTTCAATTTTTTTTAAATTTTTTTTTCAATTTTTTTTTTGAAAATTTTTTTTGAAAAATTTTCTCTTTGAATAATTTTTTTAAATTTTTTTTAAATTTTTTTTTTCAATTTTTTTTTGAAATTTTTTTTTTCAATTTTTTTTTCAATTTTTTTTTTCGAATTTTTTTTTGAATTTTTTTAAAAATTTTTTTTGAATTTTTTTTTTCAATTTTTTTTTGAAATTTTTTTTTAAATTTTTTTATGAATTTTTTTTTTATTTTTTCAAAATTTTTTTTAAAATTTTTTTTTGAAATTTTTTTTTGTGAATTTTTTTTAAATTTTTTTTTCAATTTTTTTTTGAAATTTTTTTTTTTGATTTTTTTTTCAATTTTTTTTAAATTTTTTTTAAAATTTTTTTTTCAATTTTTTTTTGAATTTTTTTTCGAAATTTTTTTTTTTCTCAATTTTTTTTTTTTTTTTTTTAAATTTTCTTTTTTTTATTTTTTTTTTGAATTTTTTTTTTGAATTTTTTTTGGAAAATTTTCTCTTTGAATTATTTTTTTTTGATTTTTTTCAATTTTTTTTTTAATTTTTTTTTTTGATTATTTTTTCAATTTTTTTTTAAATTTTTTTTTCAATTTTTTTTTTGAAATTTTTTTTTTGAATTTTTTTTAAATTTTTTTTTTGATTTTTTTAAAAAAATTTTTTCAATTTTTTTTTGAATTTTTTTTTGTGAATTTTTTTAAAACTTTTTTTTGAAAATTTTTTTTTGATTTTTTTTTGAAATTTTTTTCGAAATTTTTTTTTTCGATTTTTTTTTGAATTTTTTTTGAATTTTTTTTTGAAAATTTTTTTTATAAATTTTTTTTTGAATTTTTTTTGATTTTTTAAAAAAAATTTT
Source organism: Chrysolina oricalcia (assembly GCA_944452925.2). Classification (NCBI taxonomy): domain Eukaryota; kingdom Metazoa; phylum Arthropoda; class Insecta; order Coleoptera; family Chrysomelidae; genus Chrysolina; species Chrysolina oricalcia. The sequence continues at coordinate 26,707,124 of OX101813.2, read as the reverse complement.
AAATTTTTTTTTTATTTTTTTTTTCAATTTTTTTTTTCAATTTTTTTTTTTTGATTTTTTTTTCAATTTTTTTAAAATTTTTTTTTAAATTTTTTTTTTGAAAATTTTTGTTTGAATTTTTTTTAAATTTTTTTTTTGATTTTTTTAAAAAAATTTTTTAAATTTTTTTTTTGAAATTTTTTTTGTGAATTTTTTTTAAATTTTTTTTTGAAATTTTTTTTTGATTTTTTTTGAAATTTTTTTCGAAATTTTTTTTTTTCGATTTTTTTTTAATTTTTTTTTTTTCAATTTTTTTTTTGAAAATTTTTTTTTCAATTTTTTTTTGAAAATTTTTTTTTGAAAATTTTTTAAAATTTTTTTATGAAATTTTTGTTTTGATTTTTTCAAAAAAATTTTTAAAATTTTTTTTTGAAATTTTTTTTGTGAATTTTTTTTAAATTGTTTTTTTTAAATTTTTTTTTCAATTTTTTTTGATATTTTTTTTTTGATTTTTTTTCAATTTTTTTTAAATTTTTTTTTTCAATTTTTTTTTTGAAAATTTTTTTTGAAAAATTTTCTCTTTGAATAATTTTTTTAAATTTTTTTTTAATTTTTTTTTTCAATTTTTTTTTGAAATTTTTTTTTTGATTTTTTTCAAAATTATTTTTTAAATTTTTTTTCAATTTTTTTTTGAAAAAATATTTTTTGAATTTTTCTTTAAATTTTTTAAATTTTTTTTAAATTTTTTTTTTATTTTTTTTGTGAATTTTTTTTAAAATTTTTTTTTAAATTTTTTTTTTCAATTTTTTTTTTGAATTTTTTTTTTGATTTTTTTTTAAATTTTTTTTCAATTTTTTTTTTGAAATTTTTTTTTGATTTTTTTTTGAAATTTTTTTTTTCGATTTTTTTTTTGAAAATTTTTTTTTTATTTATTTTTTGAAATTTTTTTTGAAAAATTTCCTTTTTGAAATTTTTTTTTCCGATTTTTTTTAAAATTTTTTTTTTCAATTTTTTTTTGAATTTTTTTTTTTTGGAAAATTTTCTCTTTGAAACTTTTTTTTGATTTTTTAAAAAAAAAATTTTTGTAATTTTTTTCGAAATTTTTTTGAAATTTTTTTGAAGTTTTTTTTTGAAAATTTTTCATCTGAAATTTTTTTTTTGATATTTTTTTTTGATTTTTTTTTCAATTTTTTAAAATTTTTTTATTCAATTTTTTTTTTGAAATTTTTTTTTTTGAATATTTTTTTGAAATTTTTTTTGAAAAATTTTCTCTTTGAATTATTTTTTTTGATTTTTTTTAAATTTTTTTTTTCAATTTTTTTTTGAAATTTTTTTTTGATTTTTTTTAAAATTTTTTTAAAAATTTTTTTTTCAATTTTTTTTTTGATTTTTTGAAAAAAAAAATTTTAAATTTTTTTTCGAAATTTTTTTTGTGAATTTTTTTAAAAATTTTTTTTCAATTTTTTTTTTGAAATTTTTTTTTTTTTGATTTTTTTATCAATTTTTTTTAAAAATTTTTTTTATAATTTTTTTTTTGAAAATTTTTTTTTTGAATTTTTTTTGAAAAATTTTCTCTTTGAATTATTTTTTTTGATTTTTTTTAAATTTTTTTTTTCAATTTTTTTTTGAAATTTTTTTTTTGATTTTTTAAAAAAATTTTTTTCAATTTTTTTTTGAAATTTTTTTTTGTGAATTTTTTTCAATTTTTTTTTTGAATTTTTTTTTGTATTTTTTTTAAAAATTTTTTTTTGTAATTTTTTCGAAATTTTTTTGAAATATTTTTCAGTTTTTTTTTGAAAATTTTTCATTTGAAATTTTTTTTGAAAAATTTTCTCTTTGAATTATTTTTTTTGATTTTTTTAAAATTTTTTTTGAAATTTTTTATTTTGATTTTTTTAAAAAAAATTTTTAAAATTATTTTTTCAATTTTTTTTTGAAAAATTTTTTTTTCAATTTTTTTTAAATTTTTTTTTTGATTTTTTTAAATTTTTTCTTTAATTTTTTAATGAAATTTTTCTTTTGATTTTTTAAAATGTTTTTTCAAAATTTTTTTTTGAAATTTTTTTTGTGAATTTTTTTAAATTTTTTTTTTAAATTTTTTTTTGAATATTTTTTTGAATTTTTTTTTGAATTTTTTTTTTTCGAATTTTTTTTGAATTTTTTTAAAAATTTTTTTTGAATTTTTTTTTCAATTTTTTTTTTGAAAATTTTTTTAAAATTTTTTTATGAATTTTTTTTTATTTTTTCAAATTTTTTTTTAAAATTTTTTTTTGAAATTTTTTTTTGTGAATTTTTTTAAAATTTTTTTTTCAATTTTTTTTTTGAAATTTTTTTTTTGATTTTTTTTTCAATTTTTTTTTAATTTTTTTTAAAATTTTTTTTTCAATTTTTTTTTGAATTTTTTTTTGAAATTTATTTTTTTCTCAATTTTTTTTTTATTTTTTTTTTAATTTTTTTTCTGAAATTTTTTTTTTTGAATTTTTTTTTTGAATTTTTTTTGGAAAATTTTCTCTTTGAATTATTTTTTTTTGATTTTTTTCAATTTTTTTTTTTCAATTTTTTTTTGAAATTTTTTTTTTGATTATTTTTTCAATTTTTTTTAAAATTTTTTTTTCAATTTTTTTTTTGAAATTTTTTTTTTGAATTTTTTTTAAATTTTTTTTTTGATTTTTTTAAAAAAAATTTTAAAATTTTTTTTTGAATTTTTTTTTTGTGAATTTTTTTAAAAATTTTTTTTGAAAATTTTTTTTTTGATTTTTTTTTGAAATTTTTTTCGAAATTTTTTTTTCGATTTTTTTTTTAATTTTTTTTGAATTTTTTTTTTGAAAATTTTTTTTATAAATTTTTTTTTGAATTTTTTTTGATTTTTTAAAAAAAATTTTAAATTTTTTTTTTAATTTTTTTTTTAATTTTTTTTTTCAATTTTATTTTTGAATTTTTTTTTTGATTTTTTTTTCAATTTTTTTTAAATTTTTTTTTCAATTTTTTTTTTGAAAATTTTTGTTTGAATTTTTTTAAATTTTTTTTTTGATTTTTTTAAAAAATTTTTTTTAATTTTTTTTTTGAAATTTTTTTTTGTGAATTTTTTTTTAAATTTTTTTTGAAATTTTTTTTTGATTTTTTTTTGAAATTTTTTTCGAAATTTTTTTTTTCGATTTTTTTTTTAATTTTTTTTGAATTTTTTTTTTTGAAAATTTTTTTTATAAATTTTTTTTTTAATTTTTTTGTAATTTTTTTTAATTTTTTTTTTTTCAATTTTTTTTTTGAAAATTTTTTTTAAAATTTTTTTTTTCAATTTTTTTTTGAAAATTTTTTTAAATTTTTTTATGAAATTTTTGTTTTGATTTTTTCAAAAAAATTTTTAAATTTTTTTTTTGAAATTTTTTTTTGTGAATTTTTTTTAAATTGTTTTTTTTAAATTTTTTTTTCAATTTTTTTTGATATCTTTTTTTTGATTTTCAATTTTTTTTAAATTTTTTTTTCAATTTTTTTTTTGAAAATTTTTTTTGAAAAATTTTCTCTTTGAATAATTTTTTTAAATTTTTTTTAAATTTTTTTTTCAATTTTTTTTTGAAATTTTTTTTTTCAATTTTTTTTTCAATTTTTTTTTTCGAATTTTTTTTTGAATTTTTTTAAAAATTTTTTTTGAATTTTTTTTTTCAATTTTTTTTTGAAAATTTTTTTTAAATTTTTTTATGAATTTTTTTTTTATTTTTTCAAAATTTTTTTTAAAATTTTTTTTTGAAATTTTTTTTTGTGAATTTTTTTTAAATTTTTTTTTCAATTTTTTTTTGAAATTTTTTTTTTTGATTTTTTTTTCAATTTTTTTTAAATTTTTTTTAAAATTTTTTTTTCAATTTTTTTTTGAATTTTTTTTCGAAATTTTTTTTTTTCTCAATTTTTTTTTTTTTTTTTTTAAATTTTCTTTTTTTTATTTTTTTTTTTAATTTTTTTTTTGAATTTTTTTTGGAAAATTTTCTCTTTGAATTATTTTTTTTTGATTTTTTTCAATTTTTTTTTTAATTTTTTTTTTTGATTATTTTTTCAATTTTTTTTTAAATTTTTTTTTCAATTTTTTTTTTGAAATTTTTTTTTTGAATTTTTTTTAAATTTTTTTTTTGATTTTTTTAAAAAAATTTTTTCAATTTTTTTTTGAATTTTTTTTTGTGAATTTTTTTAAAACTTTTTTTTGAAAATTTTTTTTTGATTTTTTTTTGAAATTTTTTTCGAAATTTTTTTTTTCGATTTTTTTTTGAATTTTTTTTGAATTTTTTTTTGAAAATTTTTTTTATAAATTTTTTTTTGAATTTTTTTTGATTTTTTAAAAAAAATTTTAAATTTTTTTTTTATTTTTTTTTTCAATTTTTTTTTTCAATTTTTTTTTTTTGATTTTTTTTTCAATTTTTTTAAAATTTTTTTTTAAATTTTTTTTTTGAAAATTTTTGTTTGAATTTTTTTTAAATTTTTTTTTTGATTTTTTTAAAAAAATTTTTTAAATTTTTTTTTTGAAATTTTTTTTGTGAATTTTTTTTAAATTTTTTTTTGAAATTTTTTTTTGATTTTTTTTGAAATTTTTTTCGAAATTTTTTTTTTTCGATTTTTTTTTAATTTTTTTTTTTCAATTTTTTTTTTGAAAATTTTTTTTTCAATTTTTTTTTGAAAATTTTTTTTTGAAAATTTTTTAAAATTTTTTTATGAAATTTTTGTTTTGATTTTTTCAAAAAAATTTTTAAAATTTTTTTTTGAAATTTTTTTTGTGAATTTTTTTTAAATTGTTTTTTTTAAATTTTTTTTTCAATTTTTTTTGATATTTTTTTTTTGATTTTTTTTCAATTTTTTTTAAATTTTTTTTTTCAATTTTTTTTTTGAAAATTTTTTTTGAAAAATTTTCTCTTTGAATAATTTTTTTAAATTTTTTTTTAATTTTTTTTTTCAATTTTTTTTTGAAATTTTTTTTTTGATTTTTTTTAAAATTATTTTTTAAATTTTTTTTCAATTTTTTTTTGAAAAAATATTTTTTGAATTTTTCTTTAAATTTTTTAAATTTTTTTTAAATTTTTTTTTTATTTTTTTTGTGAATTTTTTTTAAAATTTTTTTTTAAATTTTTTTTTTCAATTTTTTTTTTGAATTTTTTTTTTGATTTTTTTTTAAATTTTTTTTCAATTTTTTTTTTGAAATTTTTTTTTGATTTTTTTTTGAAATTTTTTTTTTCGATTTTATTTTTGAAAATTTTTTTTTTATTTATTTTTTGAAATTTTTTTTGAAAAATTTCCTTTTTGAAATTTTTTTTTCCGATTTTTTTTAAAATTTTTTTTTTCAATTTTTTTTTGAATTTTTTTTTTTTGGAAAATTTTCTCTTTGAAACTTTTTTTTGATTTTTTAAAAAAAAAATTTTTGTAATTTTTTTCGAAATTTTTTTGAAATTTTTTTGAAGTTTTTTTTTGAAAATTTTTCATCTGAAATTTTTTTTTTGAAATTTTTCTTTCGAATTTTTTTTTTGTAAATTTTTTTTTGAATTTTTTTTTGTAAATTTTTTTTTGAAATTTTTTTTTTCGAATTTTTTTTTGAAATTTTTTTAAATTTTTTTTGATTTTTTTATGAAATTATTTTTTTGTGATTTTTTTTTTAAATTTTTTTTTTTCAATTTTTTTTTTGAAAATTTTTTAAAATTTTTTTGATTTTTTTTTTAAATTTTTTTTTCAATTTTTTTTTTGATGATTTTTTTTTTGAATTTCTTTTTGAAATTTTTTTTTCGAATTTTTTTTTGAATTTTTTTAAAAATTTTTCAATGAAATTTTTTTTTGATTTAAAAAAAAAAAATTTTAAAATTTTTTTTTGAAATTTTTTTTTGTGAATTTTTTTTTAATTTTTTTTTTTCAATTTTTTTTTTGATATTTTTTTTTTTGATTTTTTTTCAATTTTTTTTTGAAATTTTTTTTTTTGAATTTTTTTAAAAAAAAATTTCTCTTTGAATTATTTTTTTTGATTTTTTTAAAATTTTCTTTATCAATTTTTTTTTCAATTTTTTTTTTGATTGTTTTAAAAAAATTTTTAAATTTTTTTTTAAAAAATAAAAAAAAAAATTGAAAAAAAAATTTAAAAAATTTTTTTTAAAAAAATCAAAAAAAAAATTTCAAAAAAAAATTGATAAAGAAAATTTAAAAAAAATCAAAAAAAATAATTCAAAAAGAAAATTTTTTAAAAAAAAATTCAAAAAAAAATTCAAAAAAAAATTTTCAAAAAAAAAAATTGAAAATAAAATTTTAAAAAAATTCACAAAAAAAAATTTCAAAAAAAAATTTAAAATTTTTTTCTTTAAAAATCAAAAAAAAAAATTGAAAAAAAAATTTTTAAAAAAATTAAAAAAAAAATCAAAAAAAAATTTCAAAAAAAAATTGATAAAGAAAATTTAAAAAAAATCAAAAAAAATAATTCAAAGAGAAAATTTTTTTAAAAAAAATTCAAAAAAAAATTCAAAAAAAAAATTTTCAAATAAAAAATTGAAAAAAAAATTTAAAAAAAATTGAAAAAAAATCAAAAAAAAAAAATATCAAAAAAAAAATTGAAAAAAAAAAATTAAAAAAAAAATCACAAAAAAAAATTAAAAAAAAAAATTTTAAAATTTTTTTTTTAAAAATCAAAAAAAAAATTTCATTGAAAAATTTTAAAAAATTTTCAAAAAAAAAATTGAAAAAAAAAATTCAAAAAAAAATTTTAAAAAAAATTCAAAAAAAAATTCGAAAAAAAAATTTCAAAAAAAATTTCAAAAAAAAATTCAAAAAAAAAATTTTCAAAAAAAAAATTGAAAAAAAAATTTTAAAAAAAAATCAAAAAAAAATTTTAAAAAATTTTCAAAAAAAAAATTGAAAAAAAAAATTAAAAAAAAAAATTTACAAAAAAAAATTCAAAAAAAAATTTACAAAAAAAATTTCAAAAAAAAAATTTCAGATGAAAAATTTTCAAAAAAAAATTTCGAAAAAAATTACAAAAAATTTTTTTAAAAAAATCAAAAAAAAGTTTCAAAGAGAAAATTTTCCAAAAAAAAAAATTCAAAAAAAATTGAAAAAAAAAATTTTAAAAAAAATCGGAAAAAAAAATTTCAAAAAGGAAATTTTTCAAAAAAAATTTCAAAAAATAAATAAAAAAAAATTTTCAAAAAAAAATCGAAAAAAAAAATTTCAAAAAAAAATAAAAAAAAAAATTGAAAAAAAAAATCAAAAAAAAAATTTAAAAAAAAAATTGAAAAAAAAAATTAAAAAAAAAATTCACAAAAAAAATCAAAAAAAAATTAAAAAAAATTAAAAAAATTTAAAGAAAAATTCAAAAAAAAATTTTTCAAAAAAAAATTGAAAAAAAATTTAAAAAATAATTTTAAAAAAAATCAAAAAAAAAAATTTCAAAAAAAAATTGAAAAAAAAAATTTAAAAAAAATTAAAAAAAATTATTCAAAGAGAAAATTTTTCAAAAAAAATTTTCAAAAAAAAAATTGAAAAAAAAAATTTAAAAAAAATTGAAAAAAAATCAAAAAAAAAATATCAAAAAAAATTGAAAAAAAAAATTTAAAAAAAACAATTTAAAAAAAATTCACAAAAAAAAATTTCAAAAAAAAATTTTAAAAAAATTCTTGAAAAAATCAAAACAAAAATTTCATAAAAAAATTTTAAAAAATTTTCAAAAAAAAATTGAAAAAAAAAATTTAAAAAAAAATTTTCAAAAAAAAATTGAAAAAAAAAAAAAAAATAAAAAAAATTACAAAAAAATTCAAAAAAAAATTTATAAAAAAAATTTTCAAAAAAAAAATATCAAAAAAAATTTTAAAAAAAATCGAAAAAAAAAAATTTCGAAAAAAATTTTAAAAAAAATCAAAAAAAAAATTTCAAAAAAAATTAAAAAAAAAAATTCACAAAAAAAAATTTCAAAAAAAAAATTTAAAAAAAAATTTTAAAAAAATCAAAAAAAAAATTTAAAAAAAATTCAAACAAAAATTTTCAAAAAAAAATTTTAAAAAAAATTTAAAAAAAATTGAAAAAAAAATCAAAAAAAAAAATTCAAAAAAAAAAATTGAAAAAAAAAATTTAAAAAAAATTTAAAAATTTTTTTAAAAAATCAAAAAAAATTCAAAAAAAAATTTATAAAAAAAATTTTCAAAAAAAATTCAAAAAAAATTAAAAAAAAAATCGAAAAAAAAAAATTCGAAAAATATTTCAAAAAAAAATCAAAAAAAAAATTTTCAAAAAAAATTTTTAAAAAAATTCACAAAAAAAAAATTCAAAAAAAAAATGAAAAATTTTTTTTAAAAAAATCAAAAAAAAAATTTAAAAAAAATTCAAAAAAAAAATTTCAAAAAAAAAATTAAAAAAAAATAAAAAAAAAATTGAGAAAAAAATTTAAAAAAAAATTTAAAAAAAATTGAAAAAAAAATCAAAAAAAAAAATTTCAAAAAAAAAAATTGAAAAAAAAATTTAAAAAAAATTCACAAAAAAAAATTTCAAAAAAAAATTTTAAAAAAAATTTTGAAAAAATAAAAAAAAATTCATAAAAAAATTTAAAAAAAATTTTCAAAAAAAAAATTGAAAAAAAAATTTAAAAAATTTTTTTAAAAAAATTCAAAAAAAATTCGAAAAAAAAATTCAAAAAAAAATTCAAAAAAAAAATTCAAAAAAAGAATTAAAAAAAAAATTTAAAAAAATTCACAAAAAAAATTTCAAAAAAAAATTTTGAAAAAACATTTAAAAAAATCAAAAGAAAAATTTCATAAAAAAATTAAAGAAAAAATTTAAAAAAATCAAAAAAAAAATTAAAAAAAAATTGAAAAAAAAATTTTTCAAAAAAAAATTTGAAAAAATAATTTTAAAAAAATTTTTAAAAAAAATCAAAATAAAAAATTTCAAAAAAAATTAAAAAAAAATCAAAAAAAATAATTCAAAGAGAAAATTTTTCAAAAAAAATTTCAAATAAAAAATTTTCAAAAAAAAACTAAAAAATATTTCAAAAAAATTTCGAAAAAATTACAAAAAAAAATTTTTGAAAAAAATACAAAAAAAATTCAAAAAAAAAATTCAAAAAAATTCACAAAAAAAAATTTCAAAAAAAAATTGAAAAAAAATTTTTAAAAAAATCAAAAAAAAAAATTCAAAAAAAATTTTGAAAAAAAAAAATTAAAAAAAATCAAAAAAAATTATTCAAAGAGAAAATTTTTCAAAAAAAATTCAAAAAAAAAATTCAAAAAAAAAATTTTCAAAAAAAAAATTATAAAAAAAAATTTAAAAAAAAATTGATAAAAAAATTGAGAAAAAAATAAATTTCAAAAAAAAATTCAAAAAAAAATTGAAAAAAAAATTTTAAAAAAAATTTTAAAAAAATTGAAAAAAAAATCAAAAAAAAAAATTTCAAAAAAAAAATTGAAAAAAAAATTTTAAAAAAATCAATAAAAATAATTCAAAGAGAAAATTTTTCAAAAAAAAATTTCAAAAAAAAAATAAAAAAAAAAATTAAAAAAAAAATTTAAAAAAATCAAAAAAAAAATTTCATAAAAAAATAAAAAAAAAAAATTTTTAAAAAATCAAAAAAAAATTAAAAAAAAAAATTGAAAAAAAAAATTTTTCAAAAAAAATTGAAAAAAAAATTTTAAAAAAATTTCAAAAAAAAAATTGAAAAAAAAATTTAAAAAAAATTCACAAAAAAAAATTTCAAAAAAAAATTTTAAAAAAAATTTTGAAAAAATAAAAAAAAATTCATAAAAAAATTTAAAAAAAAATTTCAAAAAAAAAATTGAAAAAAAAAATTCAAAAAAAATTTTTAAAAAAATTCAAAAAAAAATTCGAAAAAAAAAATTCAAAAAAAAATTCAAAAAAAAATTTCAAAAAAAAATTGAAAAAAAAAATTTAAAAAAAATTTAAAAAAATTATTCAAAGAGAAAATTTTTCAAAAAAAATTTTCAAAAAAAAAATTGAAAAAAAAAATTTAAAAAAAATTGAAAAAAAATCAAAAAAAAAATATCAAAAAGAATTGAAAAAAAAATTTAAAAAAAACAATTTAAAAAAAATTCACAAAAAAAAATTTCAAAAAAAAATTTTAAAAATTTTTTTGAAAAAATCAAAACAAAAATTTCATAAAAAAATTTAAAAAAATTTTCAAAAAAAAATTGAAAAAAAAAATTAAAAAAAAAATTTTCAAAAAAAAAATAAAAAAAAAAAAAAAAAATTAAAAAAAATTACAAAAAAATTCAAAAAAAAATTTATAAAAAAAAATTTCAAAAAAAAAAATTCAAAAAAAATTTTAAAAAAAATCGAAAAAAAAAAATTTCGAAAAAAATTTCAAAAAAAATGAAAAAAAAATTTCAAAAAAAATTTAAAAAAAAATTCACAAAAAAAAATTTCAAAAAAAAAATTTAAAAAAAAATTTTAAAAAAATCAAAAAAAAAATTTAAAAAAAATTCAAACAAAAATTTTCAAAAAAAAAATTTAAAAAAAAATTGAAAAAAAAATCAAAAAAAAAAAATTCAAAAAAAAAATTGAAAAAAAAAATTAAAAAAAAAATTTAAAATTTTTTTTAAAAAATCAAAAAAAATTCAAAAAAAAATTTATAAAAAAAATTTTCAAAAAAAAAATTTAAAAAAAATTAAAAAAAAAATCGAAAAAAACAATTTCGAAAAAAATTTCAAAAAAAAATCAAAAAAAAAATTTTCAAAAAAAATTTTTAAAAAAATTCACAAAAAAAAAATTCAAAAAAAAATTTAAAAATTTTTTAAAAAAAAATCAAAAAAAAAATTTAAAAAAAATTCAAAAAAAAATTTCAAAAAAAAAATTGAAAAAATAATTTAAAAAAAAATTGAAAAAATAATCAAAAAAAAAATTTCAAAAAAAAATTGAAAAAAAAATTTGAAAAAAATCAAAAAAAAATAATTCAAAGAGAAAATTTTCCAAAAAAAATTCAAAAAAAAAATTCAAAAAAAAAAATTTCAAAAAAAAAAATAAAAAAAAAAATAAAAAAAAAATTGAGAAAAAAATAAATTTCAAAAAAAAATTCAAAAAAAAATTGAAAAAAAAATTTAAAAAAAAATTTAAAAAAAATTGAAAAAAAAATCAAAAAAAAAATTTCAAAAAAAAAATTGAAAAAAAAATTTAAAAAAAAATTGAAAAAATAATCAAAAAAAAAATTTCAAAAAAAAATTGAAAAAAAAATTTGAAAATAATCAAAAAAAAATAATTCAAAGAGAAAATTGAAAAAAAAATTTTTCAAAAAAAAATTTGAAAAAATAATTTTAAAAAAATTAAAAAAAAAAATCAAAATAAAAAATTTCAAAAAAAAATAAAAAAAAATCAAAAAAAATAATTCAAAGAGAAAATTTTTCAAAAAAAATTTCAAATAAAAAATTTTCAAAAAAAAACTAAAAAATATTTCAAAAAAATTTCGAAAAAATTACAAAAAAAAATTTTTGAAAAAAATACAAAAAAAATTCAAAAAAAAAATTGAAAAAAATTCACAAAAAAAAATTTCAAAAAAAAATTGAAAAAAAATTTTTAAAAAAATCAAAAAAAAAAATTCAAAAAAAATTTTGAAAAAAAAAAATTAAAAAAAATCAAAAAAAATTATTCAAAGAGAAAATTTTTCAAAAAAAATTCAAAAAAAAAATTCAAAAAAAAAATTTTCAAAAAAAAAATTATAAAAAAAAATTTAAAAAAAATTGATAAAAAAATCAAAAAAAAATTTCAAAAAAAAATTGAAAAAAAAATTGAGAAAAAAATAAATTTCAAAAAAAAATTCAAAAAAAAATTGAAAAAAAAATTTTAAAAAAAATTTAAAAAAAATTGAAAAAAAAATCAAAAAAAAAAATTTCAAAAAAAAAATTGAAAAAAAAATTTAAAAAAAATCAATAAAAATAATTCAAAGAGAAAATTTTTCAAAAAAAAATTTCAAAAAAAAAATAAAAAAAAAAATTTAAAAAAAAATTTAAAAAAATCAAAAAAAAAATTTCATAAAAAAATAAAAAAAAAAATTTTTTAAAAAATCAAAAAAAAATTAAAAAAAAAAAATTGAAAAAAAAAATTTTTCAAAAAAAATTGAAAAAAAAATTTTAAAAAAATTTCAAAAAAAAAATTGAAAAAAAAATTTAAAAAAAATTCACAAAAAAAAATTTCAAAAAAAAATTTTAAAAAAAATTTTGAAAAAATAAAAAAAAATTCATAAAAAAATTTAAAAAAAATTTTCAAAAAAAAAATTGAAAAAAAAAATTCAAAAAAAATTTTTAAAAAAATTCAAAAAAAAATTCGAAAAAAAAAATTCAAAAAAAAATTCAAAAAAAAATTTCAAAAAAAAATTGAAAAAAAAAATTTAAAAAAAATTTAAAAAAATTATTCAAAGAGAAAATTTTTCAAAAAAAATTTTCAAAAAAAAAATTGAAAAAAAAAATTTAAAAAAAATTGAAAAAAAATCAAAAAAAAAATATCAAAAAGAATTGAAAAAAAAATTTAAAAAAAACAATTTAAAAAAAATTCACAAAAAAAAATTTCAAAAAAAAATTGAAAAAAAAAATTTAAAAAAAAATTGAAAAAATAATCAAAAAAAAAATTTCAAAAAAAAATTGAAAAAAAAATTTGAAAATAATCAAAAAAAATAATTCAAAGAGAAAATTTTCCAAAAAAAATTCAAAAAAAAAATTCAAAAAAAAAAATTTCAAAAAAAAAATTAAAAAAAAAATAAAAAAAAAATTGAGAAAAAAATAAATTTCAAAAAAAAATTCAAAAAAAAATTGAAAAAAAAATTTAAAAAAAAAATTAAAAAAAATTGAAAAAAAAAATCAAAAAAAAAAATTTCAAAAAAAAAAATTGAAAAAAAAATTTAAAAAAAATTCACAAACAAAAATTTCAAAAAAAAATTTTAAAAAAAATTTTGAAAAAATAAAAAAAAATTCATAAAAAAATTTTAAAAAAATTTTCAAAAAAAAAATTGAAAAAAAAAATTGAAAAAAAATTTTTAAAAAAATTCAAAAAAAAATTCGAAAAAAAAAATCAAAAAAAAATTCAAAAAAAATTCAAAAAAAGAATTTAAAAAAAAAATTTAAAAAAATTCACAAAAAAAATTTCAAAAAAAAATTTTGAAAAAACATTTTAAAAAATCAAAAGAAAAATTTCATAAAAAAATTAAAGAAAAAATTTTAAAAAATCAAAAAAAAAATTAAAAAAAAATTGAAAAAAAAATTTTTCAAAAAAAAAATTGAAAAAATAATTTTAAAAATTTTTTTTAAAAAAATCAAAATAAAAAATTTCAAAAAAAATTTAAAAAAAATCAAAAAAAATAATTCAAAGAGAAAATTTTTCAAAAAAAATTTCAAATAAAAAATTTTCAAAAAAAAACTAAAAAATATTTCAAAAAAATTTCGAAAAAATTACAAAAAAAAAATTTTAAAAAAAATACAAAAAAAAATTCAAAAAAAAAATGAAAAAAATTCACAAAAAAAAATTTCAAAAAAAATTGAAAAAAATTTTTTGAAAAAATCAAAAAAAAAATTTCAAAAAAAAATTGAAAAAAAAAATTTAAAAAAAATCAAAAAAAATTATTCAAAGAGAAAATTTTTCAAAAAAAATTCAAAAAAAAAATAAAAAAAAAAAAATTTCAAAAAAAAAATTATAAAAAAAAATTTCAAAAAAAAATTTAAAATTTTTTTTTAAAAAAATCAAAAAAAAAATTGAAAAAAAAATTTTTAAAAAAAATTTTAAAAAAAACAAAAAAAAATTTCAAAAAAAAATTGAAAAAAAAATTTTAAAAAAATCAAAAAAAAAAATTCAAAGAGAAAATTTTTCAAAAAAAATTTCAAAAAAATATTCAAAAAAAAAAAATTCAAAAAAAAAATTGAAAAAAAATTTTTAAAAAAATTTAAAAAAAATCAAAAAAAAAATATCAAAAAAAAATTGAAAAAAAAAAATTAAAAAAAATTCACAAAAAAAAATTTCAAAAAAAAATTTTAAAATTTTTTTTAAAAAAATCAAAAAAAAAATTCATTGAAAAATTTTTAAAAAACATTTTGAAAAATCAAAAAAAAAATTTCATAAAAAAATTTAAAAAAAAATTGAAAAAATCAAAAAAAAAATTTAAAAAAAATTGAAAAAAAAATTTTTCAAAAAAAAAATTGAAAAAAAAATTAAAAAAAAAATTAAAAAAAAATCAAAAAAAATTATTCAAAGAGAAAATTTTTCAAAAAAAAATTCAAATAAAAAATTTTCAAAAAAAAACTAAAAAATATTTCAAAAAAATTTCGAAAAAATTACAAAAAAAAATTTAAAAAAAAAATACAAAAATAAATTCAAAAAAAAATTGAAAAAAAAAATTCAAAAAAAAATAAAAAATATTTCAAAAAAAATTTCGAAAAAAATTACAAAAAAAATTCAAAAAAAAATTGAAAATTGAAATTTCAAAAAAAAATTAAAAAAATTAAAAAAAAATCGGAAAAAACATTTCAAAAAAAAATTGAAAAAAAAAATTTAAAAAATTTTTTTTAAAAAATTCACAAAAAAAATTTCAAAAAAAAATTGAAAAAAAAATTTTAAAAAATTCAAAAAAAAATTCAAAAAAAAAATTTTCAAATAAAAAATTGAAAAAAAAATAAAAAAAAAATTGAAAAAAAATCAAAAAAAAACAAATATCAAAAAAAAAATTGAAAAAAAAAATTAAAAAAAAAATCACAAAAAAAAATTTCAAAAAAAAATTTTAAAATTTTTTTTTTAAAAATCAAAAAAAAAATTTCATTGAAAAATTTTAAAAAATTTTCAAAAAAAAAATTGAAAAAAAAAATTCAAAAAAAAATTTTAAAAAAAATTCAAAAAAAATTCGAAAAAAAAATTTCAAAAAAAATTTCAAAAAAAAATTCAAAAAAAAAATTTTCAAAAAAAAAATTGAAAAAAAAATTTAAAAAAAAAATCAAAAAAAAATTTACAAAAAAAATTTCGAAAGAAAAATTTCAAAAAAAAAATTTCAGATGAAAAATTTTCAAAAAAAAATTTCGAAAAAAATTACAAAAATTTTTTTTAAAAAAATCAAAAAAAAGTTTCAAAGAGAAAATTTTCCAAAAAAAAAAATTCAAAAAAAATTGAAAAAAAAAATTTAAAAAAAAATCGGAAAAAAAAATTTCAAAAAGGAAATTTTTCAAAAAAAATTTCAAAAAATAAATAAAAAAAAATTTTCAAAAAAAAAATCGAAAAAAAAAATTTCAAAAAAAAATCAAAAACAAAATTTCAAAAAAAAAATTGAAAAAAAAATTTTAAAAAAAATCAAAAAAAAAAATTAAAAAAAAAATTGAAAAAAAAAATCAAAAAAAAAATTAAAAAAAAAATTGAAAAAAAAAATTTAAAAAAAAATTTAAAAAAAATTCACAAAAAAAATCAAAAAAAAATTTAAAAAAATTAAAAAAATTTAAAGAAGAATTCAAAAAACAATTTTTCAAAAAAAAATTGAAAAAAAATTTAAAAAATAATTTAAAAAAAAATCAAAAAAAAAATTTCAAAAAAAATTGAAAAAAAAAATTTAAAAAAAATTAAAAAAAATTATTCAAAGAGAAAATTTTTCAAAAAAAATTTTCAAAAAAAAAATTTAAAGAAAAAATTTAAAAAAAATTGAAAAAAAATCAAAAAAAAAATATCAAAAAAAATTGAAAAAAAAAATTTAAAAAAAACAATTTAAAAAAAATTCACAAAAAAAAATTTCAAAAAAAAATTTTAAAAAATTTTTTGAAAAAATCAAAACAAAAATTTCATAAAAAAATTTAAAAAAATTTTCAAAAAAAAATTGAAAAAAAAAATTTAAAAAAAAATTTTCAAAAAAAAATTGAAAAAAAAAAAAAAATAAAAAAAATTACAAAAAAATTCAAAAAAAAATTTATAAAAAAAATTTTCAAAAAAAAAATATCAAAAAAAATTTTAAAAAAAATCGAAAAAAAAAAATTTCGAAAAAAATTTTAAAAAAAATCAAAAAAAAAATTTCAAAAAAAATAAAAAAAAAAAAATTCACAAAAAAAAATTTCAAAAAAAAAATTTAAAAAAAAATTTTAAAAAAATCAAAAAAAAAATTTAAAAAAAATTCAAACTAAAATTTTCAAAAAAAAATTTTAAAAAAAATTTAAAAAAAATTGAAAAAAAAATCAAAAAAAAAAATTCAAAAAAAAAATTGAAAAAAAAAATTTAAAAAAAATTTAAAATTTTTTTTAAAAAATCAAAAAAAATTCAAAAAAAAATTTATAAAAAAAATTTTAAAAAAAAAAATTCAAAAAAAATTAAAAAAAAAATCGAAAAAAAAAAATTCGAAAAAAATTTCAAAAAAAAATCAAAAAAAAAATTTTCAAAAAAAATTTTTAAAAAAATTCACAAAAAAAAAATTCAAAAAAAAAATGAAAAATTTTTTTTAAAAAAATCAAAAAAAAAATTTAAAAAAAATTCAAAAAAAAAATTTCAAAAAAAAAATTGAAAAAAAATTTAAAAAAAAATTGAAAAAATAATCAAAAAAAAATTTCAAAAAAAAATTGAAAAAAAAAATTTGAAAAAAATCAAAAAAAAATAATTCAAAGAGAAAATTTTCCAAAAAAAATTCAAAAAAAAAATTCAAAAAAAAAATTTCAAAAAAAAAATTTAAAAAAAATAAAAAAAAAAATGAGAAAAAAATTTAAAAAAAAATTTAAAAAAAATTGAAAAAAAAATCAAAAAAAAAATTTCAAAAAAAAAAATTGAAAAAAAAATTTAAAAAAAATTCACAAAAAAAAATTTCAAAAAAAAATTTTAAAAAAAATTTTGAAAAAATAAAAAAAAATTCATAAAAAAATTTAAAAAAAATTTTCAAAAAAAAAATTGAAAAAAAAATTTAAAAAAAATTTTTAAAAAAATTCAAAAAAAATTCGAAAAAAAAATTCAAAAAAAAATTCAAAAAAAAAATTCAAAAAAAGAATTAAAAAAAAAATTTAAAAAAATTCACAAAAAAAATTTCAAAAAAAAATTTTGAAAAAACATTTAAAAAAATCAAAAGAAAAATTTCATAAAAAAATTAAAGAAAAAATTTTAAAAAATCAAAAAAAAAATTAAAAAAAAATTGAAAAAAAAATTTTTCAAAAAAAAAATTGAAAAAATAATTTTAAAAAAATTTTTAAAAAAAATCAAAATAAAAAATTTCAAAAAAAATTAAAAAAAAATCAAAAAAAATAATTCAAAGAGAAAATTTTTCAAAAAAAATTTCAAATAAAAAATTTTCAAAAAAAAACTAAAAAATATTTCAAAAAAATTTCGAAAAAATTACAAAAAAAAATTTTTGAAAAAAATACAAAAAAAATTCAAAAAAAAAATTAAAAAAAATTCACAAAAAAAAATTTCAAAAAAAAATTGAAAAAAAATTTTTAAAAAAATCAAAAAAAAAAATTCAAAAAAAAAATTCAAAAAAAAAATTTTCAAAAAAAAAATTATAAAAAAAAATTTAAAAAAAAATTGATAAAAAAATCAAAAAAAAAATTTCAAAAAAAAATTGAAAAAAAAATTGAGAAAAAAATAAATTTCAAAAAAAAATTCAAAAAAAAATTGAAAAAAAATTTTAAAAAAATTTTTAAAAAAATTGAAAAAAAAATCAAAAAAAAAAAAATTTCAAAAAAAAAATTTAAAAAAAATCAATAAAAATAATTCAAAGAGAAAATTTTTCAAAAAAAATTTTCAAAAAAAAAATAAAAAAAAAAATTTAAAAAAAAATTTAAAAAAATCAAAAAAAAAATTTCATAAAAAAATAAAAAAAAAAATTTTTAAAAAATCAAAAAAAAATTAAAAAAAAAAATTGAAAAAAAAAATTTTTCAAAAAAAATTGAAAAAAAAATTTTAAAAAAATTTCAAAAAAAAAATTGAAAAAAAAATTTAAAAAAAATTCACAAAAAAAAATTTCAAAAAAAAATTTTAAAAAAAATTTTGAAAAAATAAAAAAAAATTCATAAAAAAATTTTAAAAAAATTTTCAAAAAAAAAATTGAAAAAAAAAATTCAAAAAAAATTTTTAAAAAAATTCAAAAAAAAATTCGAAAAAAAAAATTCAAAAAAAAATTCAAAAAAAAATTTCAAAAAAAAATTGAAAAAAAAAATTTAAAAAAAATTTAAAAAAATTATTCAAAGAGAAAATTTTTCAAAAAAAATTTTCAAAAAAAAAATTGAAAAAAAAAATTTGAAAAAAATTGAAAAAAAATCAAAAAAAAAATATCAAAAAGAATTGAAAAAAAAATTTAAAAAAAACAATTTAAAAAAAATTCACAAAAAAAAATTTTAAAAATTTTTTTGAAAAAATCAAAACAAAAATTTCATAAAAAAATTTAAAAAAATTTTCAAAAAAAAATTGAAAAAAAAAATTAAAAAAAAAATTTTCAAAAAAAAAATAAAAAAAAAAAAAAAAAAATTAAAAAAAATTACAAAAAAATTCAAAAAAAAATTTATAAAAAAAAATTTCAAAAAAAAAAATTCAAAAAAAATTTAAAAAAAAATCGAAAAAAAAAAATTTCGAAAAAAATTTCAAAAAAAATGAAAAAAAAATTTAAAAAAAAATTCACAAAAAAAAATTTCAAAAAAAAAATTTAAAAAGAAATTTTAAAAAAATCAAAAAAAAAATTTAAAAAAAATTCAAACAAAAATTTTCAAAAAAAAAATTTAAAAAAAAATTGAAAAAAAAATCAAAAAAAAAAAATTCAAAAAAAAAATTGAAAAAAAAAATTTAAAAAAAAATTTAAAATTTTTTTTAAAAAATCAAAAAAAATTCAAAAAAAAATTTATAAAAAAAATTTTCAAAAAAAAAATTTAAAAAAAATTAAAAAAAAAATCGAAAAAAACAATTTCGAAAAAAATTTCAAAAAAAAATCAAAAAAAAAATTTTCAAAAAAAATTTTTAAAAAAATTCACAAAAAAAAAATTCAAAAAAAAATTTAAAAATTTTTTAAAAAAAAATCAAAAAAAAAATTTAAAAAAAATTCAAAAAAAAATTTCAAAAAAAAAATTGAAAAAAAAATTTTAAAAAAAATTGAAAAAATAATCAAAAAAAAAATTTCAAAAAAAAATTGAAAAAAAATTTTGAAAAAAATCAAAAAAAAATAATTCAAAGAGAAAATTTTCCAAAAAAAATTCAAAAAAAAATTCAAAAAAAAAAATTTCAAAAAAAAAAATTAAAAAAAAAATAAAAAAAAAATTGAGAAAAAAATAAATTTCAAAAAAAAATTCAAAAAAAAATTGAAAAAAAAATTTAAAAAAAAATTTAAAAAAAATTGAAAAAAAAATCAAAAAAAAAATTTCAAAAAAAAAATTGAAAAAAAAATTTTAAAAAAAATTGAAAAAATAATCAAAAAAAAAATTTCAAAAAAAAATTGAAAAAAAAATTTGAAAATAATCAAAAAAAAATAATTCAAAGAGAAAATTTTCCAAAAAAAATTCAAAAAAAAAATTCAAAAAAAAAAATTTCAAAAAAAAAATTAAAAAAAAAATAAAAAAAAAATTGAGAAAAAAATAAATTTCAAAAAAAAATTCAAAAAAAAATTGAAAAAAAAATTTAAAAAAAAATTTTAAAAAAATTGAAAAAAAAATCAAAAAAAAAAATTTCAAAAAAAAAATTGAAAAAAAAATTTAAAAAAAATTCACAAAATAAAATTTCAAAAAAAAATTTTAAAAAAAATTTTGAAAAAATAAAAAAAAATTCATAAAAAAATTTTAAAAAAATTTTCAAAAAAAAAATTGAAAAAAAAAATTGAAAAAAAATTTTTAAAAAAATTCAAAAAAAAATTCGAAAAAAAAAATCAAAAAAAAATTCAAAAAAAATTCAAAAAAAGAATTTAAAAAAAAAATTTAAAAAAATTCACAAAAAAAATTTCAAAAAAAAATTTTGAAAAAACATTTTAAAAAATCAAAAGAAAAATTTCATAAAAAAATTAAAGAAAAAATTTTAAAAAATCAAAAAAAAAATTAAAAAAAAATTGAAAAAAAAATTTTTCAAAAAAAAAATTGAAAAAATAATTTTAAAAATTTTTTTAAAAAAAATCAAAATAAAAAATTTCAAAAAAAATTTAAAAAAAATCAAAAAAAATAATTCAAAGAGAAAATTTTTCAAAAAAAATTTCAAATAAAAAATTTTCAAAAAAAAACTAAAAAATATTTCAAAAAAATTTCGAAAAAATTACAAAAAAAAAATTTTAAAAAAAATACAAAAAAAAATTAAAAAAAAAAATGAAAAAAATTCACAAAAAAAAATTTCAAAAAAAATTGAAAAAAATTTTTTGAAAAAATCAAAAAAAAAATTTCAAAAAAAAATTGAAAAAAAAAATTTAAAAAAAATCAAAAAAAATTATTCAAAGAGAAAATTTTTCAAAAAAAATTCAAAAAAAAAATAAAAAAAAAAAATTTTCAAAAAAAAAATTATAAAAAAAAATTTCAAAAAAAAATTTAAAATTTTTTTTTAAAAAAATCAAAAAAAAAATTGAAAAAAAAATTTTTAAAAAAAATTTTAAAAAAAACAAAAAAAAATTTCAAAAAAAAATTGAAAAAAAAATTTTAAAAAAATCAAAAAAAAAATTCAAAGAGAAAATTTTTCAAAAAAAATTTCAAAAAAATATTCAAAAAAAAAAAATTCAAAAAAAAAATTGAAAAAAAATTTTTAAAAAAATTTAAAAAAAATCAAAAAAAAAATATCAAAATAAAATTGAAAAAAAAAATTAAAAAAAATTCACAAAAAAAAATTTCAAAAAAAAATTTTAAATTTTTTTTTAAAAAAATCAAAAAAAAAATTCATTGAAAAATTTTTAAAAAACATTTTGAAAAATCAAAAAAAAAATTTCATAAAAAAATTTTAAAAAAAATTGAAAAAATCAAAAAAAAAATTTAAAAAAAATTGAAAACAAAATTTTTCAAAAAAAAAATTGAAAAAAATATTAAAAAAAAAATTTAAAAAAAATCAAAAAAAATTATTCAAAGAGAAAATTTTTCAAAAAAAAATTCAAATAAAAAATTTTCAAAAAAAAACTAAAAAATATTTCAAAAAAATTTCGAAAAAATTACAAAAAAAAATTAAAAAAAAAAATACAAAAATAAATTCAAAAAAAAATTGAAAAAAAAATTTCAAAAAAAAATAAAAAATATTTCAAAAAAAATTTCGAAAAAAATTACAAAAAAAATTCAAAAAAAAATTGAAAATTGAAATTTCAAAAAAAAATTAAAAAAATTAAAAAAAAATCGGAAAAAACATTTCAAAAAAAAATTGAAAAAAAAAATTTAAAAAATTTTTTTTAAAAAATTCACAAAAAAAATTTCAAAAAAAAATTGAAAAAAAAATTTTAAAAAATTCAAAAAAAAATTAAAAAAAAAAATTTTCAAATAAAAAATTGAAAAAAAAATTAAAAAAAAATTGAAAAAAAATCAAAAAAAAAAAATATCAAAAAATAAATTGAAAAAAAATCAATAAAAATAATTCAAAGAGAAAATTTTTCAAAAAAAATTTTCAAAAAAAAAATAAAAAAAAAAATTTAAAAAAAAATTTAAAAAAATCAAAAAAAAAATTTCATAAAAAAATAAAAAAAAAATTTTTAAAAAATCAAAAAAAAATTAAAAAAAAAAAATTGAAAAAAAAAATTTTTCAAAAAAAATTGAAAAAAAAATTTTAAAAAAATTTCAAAAAAAAAATTGAAAAAAAAATTTAAAAAAAATTCACAAAAAAAAATTTCAAAAAAAAATTTTAAAAAAAATTTTGAAAAAATAAAAAAAAATTCATAAAAAAATTTAAAAAAAATTTTCAAAAAAAAAATTGAAAAAAAAAATTCAAAAAAAATTTTTAAAAAAATTCAAAAAAAAATTCGAAAAAAAAAATTCAAAAAAAAATTCAAAAAAAAATTTCAAAAAAAAATTGAAAAAAAAAATTTAAAAAAAATTTAAAAAAATTATTCAAAGAGAAAATTTTTCAAAAAAAATTTTCAAAAAAAAAATTGAAAAAAAAAATTTAAAAAAAATTGAAAAAAAATCAAAAAAAAAATATCAAAAAGAATTGAAAAAAAAATTGAAAAAAAACAATTTAAAAAAAATTCACAAAAAAAAATTTTAAAAATTTTTTTGAAAAAATCAAAACAAAAATTTCATAAAAAAATTTAAAAAAATTTTCAAAAAAAATTGAAAAAAAAAATTAAAAAAAAAATTTTCAAAAAAAAAATAAAAAAAAAAAAAAAAATTAAAAAAAATTACAAAAAAATTCAAAAAAAAATTTATAAAAAAAAATTTCAAAAAAAAAAATTCAAAAAAAATTTAAAAAAAAATCGAAAAAAAAAAATTTCGAAAAAAATTTCAAAAAAAATGAAAAAAAAATTTCAAAAAAAATTTTAAAAAAAATTCACAAAAAAAAATTTCAAAAAAAAAATTTAAAAAAAAATTTTAAAAAAATCAAAAAAAAAATTTAAAAAAAATTCAAACAAAAATTTTCAAAAAAAAAATTTAAAAAAAAATTGAAAAAAAAATCAAAAAAAAAAATTCAAAAAAAAAATTGAAAAAAAAATTAAAAAAAAAATTTAAAATTTTTTTTAAAAAATCAAAAAAAATTCAAAAAAAAATTTATAAAAAAAATTTTCAAAAAAAAAATTTAAAAAAAATTAAAAAAAAAATCGAAAAAAACAATTTCGAAAAAAATTTCAAAAAAAAATCAAAAAAAAAATTTTCAAAAAAAATTTTTAAAAAAATTCACAAAAAAAAAATTCAAAAAAAAATTTAAAAATTTTTAAAAAAAAAATCAAAAAAAAAATTTAAAAAAAATTCAAAAAAAAATTTCAAAAAAAAAATTGAAAAAAAAATTTTAAAAAAAATTGAAAAAATAATCAAAAAAAAAATTTCAAAAAAAAATTGAAAAAAAATTTTGAAAAAAATCAAAAAAAAATAATTCAAAGAGAAAATTTTCCAAAAAAAATTCAAAAAAAAAATTCAAAAAAAAAATTTCAAAAAAAAAAATTAAAAAAAAAATAAAAAAAAATTGAGAAAAAAATAAATTTCAAAAAAAAATTCAAAAAAAAATTGAAAAAAAAATTTTAAAAAAAATTTAAAAAAAATTGAAAAAAAAATCAAAAAAAAAAATTTCAAAAAAAAAATTGAAAAAAAAATTTTAAAAAAAATTGAAAAAATAATCAAAAAAAAAATTTCAAAAAAAAATTGAAAAAAAAATTTGAAAATAATCAAAAAAAAATAATTCAAAGAGAAAATTTTCCAAAAAAAATTCAAAAAAAAAATTCAAAAAAAAAAATTTCAAAAAAAAAATTAAAAAAAAAATAAAAAAAAAATTGAGAAAAAAATAAATTTCAAAAAAAAATTCAAAAAAAAATTGAAAAAAAAATTTAAAAAAAAATTTAAAAAAAATTGAAAAAAAAATCAAAAAAAAAAATTTCAAAAAAAAAATTGAAAAAAAAATTTAAAAAAAATTCACAAAATAAAATTTCAAAAAAAAATTTTAAAAAAAATTTTGAAAAAATAAAAAAAAATTCATAAAAAAATTTTAAAAAAATTTTCAAAAAAAAAAATTGAAAAAAAAAATTGAAAAAAAATTTTTAAAAAAATTCAAAAAAAAATTCGAAAAAAAAAATCAAAAAAAAATTCAAAAAAAATTCAAAAAAAGAATTTAAAAAAAAAATTTAAAAAAATTCACAAAAAAAATTTCAAAAAAAAATTTTGAAAAAACATTTTAAAAAATCAAAAGAAAAATTTCATAAAAAAATTAAAGAAAAAATTTTAAAAAATCAAAAAAAAAATTTAAAAAAAATTGAAAAAAAAATTTTTCAAAAAAAAAATTGAAAAAATAATTTTAAAAATCAAAATAAAAAATTTAAAAAAAAATTTAAAAAAAATCAAAAAAAATAATTCAAAGAGAAAATTTTTCAAAAAAAATTTCAAATAAAAAATTTTCAAAAAAAAACTAAAAAATATTTCAAAAAAATTTCGAAAAAATTAAAAAAAAAAAATTTTAAAAAAAATACAAAAAAAAATTCAAAAAAAAAATGAAAAAAATTCACAAAAAAAAATTTCAAAAAAAATTGAAAAAAATTTTTTGAAAAAATCAAAAAAAAAATTTCAAAAAAAAATTGAAAAAAAAAATTTAAAAAAAATCAAAAAAAATTATTCAAAGAGAAAATTTTTCAAAAAAAATTCAAAAAAAAAATAAAAAAAAAAAATTTTCAAAAAAAAAATTATAAAAAAAAATTTCAAAAAAAAATTTAAAATTTTTTTTAAAAAAAATCAAAAAAAAAATTGAAAAAAAAATTTTTTAAAAAAATTTTAAAAAAAACAAAAAAAAATTTCAAAAAAAAATTGAAAAAAAAATTTTAAAAAAATCAAAAAAAAAAATTCAAAGAGAAAATTTTTCAAAAAAAATTTCAAAAAAATATTCAAAAAAAAAAAATTCAAAAAAAAAATTGAAAAAAAATTTTTAAAAAAATTTAAAAAAAATCAAAAAAAAAATATCAAAAAAAAATTGAAAAAAAAAATTAAAAAAAATTCACAAAAAAAAATTTCAAAAAAAAATTTTAAAATTTTTTTTAAAAAAATCAAAAAAAAAATTCATTGAAAAATTTTTAAAAAACATTTTGAAAAATCAAAAAAAAAATTTCATAAAAAAATTTAAAAAAAAATTGAAAAAATCAAAAAAAAAATTTAAAAAAAATTGAAAACAAAATTTTTCAAAAAAAAAATTGAAAAAAATATTAAAAAAAAAATTTAAAAAAAATCAAAAAAAATTATTCAAAGAGAAAATTTTTCAAAAAAAAATTCAAATAAAAAATTTTCAAAAAAAAACTAAAAAATATTTCAAAAAAATTTCGAAAAAATTACAAAAAAAAATTTAAAAAAAAAATACAAAAATAAATTCAAAAAAAAATTGAAAAAAAAATTTCAAAAAAAAATAAAAAATATTTCAAAAAAAATTTCGAAAAAAATTACAAAAAAAATTCAAAAAAAAATTGAAAATTGAAATTTCAAAAAAAAATTAAAAAAATTAAAAAAAAATCGGAAAAAACATTTCAAAAAAAAATTGAAAAAAAAAATTTAAAAAATTTTTTTTAAAAAATTCACAAAAAAAATTTCAAAAAAAAATTGAAAAAAAAATTTTAAAAAATTCAAAAAAAAATTAAAAAAAAAAATTTTCAAATAAAAAATTGAAAAAAAAATTAAAAAAAAATTGAAAAAAAATCAAAAAAAAAAATATCAAAAAATAAATTGAAAAAAAAAAATTAAAAAAAAAATCACAAAAAAAAATTTCAAAAAAAAATTTTAAAATTTTTTTTTTAAAAATCAAAAAAAAAATTTCATTGAAAAATTTTAAAAAATTTTCAAAAAAAAAATTGAAAAAAAAAATTCAAAAAAAAATTTTAAAAAAAATTCAAAAAAAAATTCGAAAAAAAAATTTCAAAAAAAATTTCAAAAAAAAATTCAAAAAAAAAATTTTCAAAAAAAAAATTGAAAAAAAAATTTAAAAAAAAAATCAAAAAAAAATTTTAAAAAATTTTCAAAAAAAAAATTGAAAAAAAAAATTTAAAAAAAAAATTTACAAAAAAAAATTCAAAAAAAAATTTACAAAAAAAATTTCGAAAGAAAAATTTCAAAAAAAAAATTTCAGATGAAAAATTTTCAAAAAAAAATTTCGAAAAAAATTACAAAAAATTTTTTTAAAAAAATCAAAAAAAAGTTTCAAAGAGAAAATTTTCCAAAAAAAAAAATTCAAAAAAAATTGAAAAAAAAATTTAAAAAAAAATCGGAAAAAAAAATTTCAAAAAGGAAATTTTTCAAAAAAAATTTCAAAAAATAAATAAAAAAAAATTTTCAAAAAAAAAATCGAAAAAAAAAATTTCAAAAAAAAATCAAAAAAAAAAATTTCAAAAAAAAAATTGAAAAAAAAATTTTAAAAAAAATCAAAAAAAAAATTTAAAAAAAAATTGAAAAAAAAAATCAAAAAAAAAATAAAAAAAAAAAATTGAAAAAAAAAATTTAAAAAAAAATTTAAAAAAAATTCACAAAAAAAATCAAAAAAAAATTTAAAAAAATTAAAAAAATTTAAAGAAGAATTCAAAAAACAATTTTTCAAAAAAAAATTGAAAAAAAATTTAAAAAATAATTTAAAAAAAAATCAAAAAAAAAATTTCAAAAAAAAATTGAAAAAAAAAATTTAAAAAAAATTAAAAAAAATTATTCAAAGAGAAAATTTTTCAAAAAAAATTTTCAAAAAAAAAATTAAAAAAAAAAATTTAAAAAAAATTGAAAAAAAATCAAAAAAAAATATCAAAAAAAATTGAAAAAAAAAATTTAAAAAAAAACAATTTAAAAAAAATTCACAAAAAAAAATTTCAAAAAAAAATTTTAAAAAAATTTTTGAAAAAATCAAAATAAAAATTTCATAAAAAAATTTAAAAAAATTTTCAAAAAAAAATTGAAAAAAAAAATTTAAAAAAAAATTTTCAAAAAAAAAATTGAAAAAAAAAAAAAAAATAAAAAAAATCACAAAAAAAATTCAAAAAAAAATTTATGAAAAAAAATTTCAAAAAAAAAATATCAAAAAAAATTTTAAAAAAAATTGAAAAAAAAAAATTTCGAAAAAAATTTAAAAAAAAATCAAAAAAAAAATTTCAAAAAAAATTTTAAAAAAAAATTCACAAAAAAAAATTTCAAAAAAAAAATTTAAAAAAAAATTTTAAAAAAATCAAAAAAAAAATTTAAAAAAAATTCAAACAAAAATTTTCAAAAAAAAAATTGAAAAAAAAATTTAAAAAAAATTGAAAAAAAAATCAAAAAAAAAATTCAAAAAAAAAATTGAAAAAAAAAATTCAAAAAAAATTTAAAATTTTTTTTTAAAAATCAAAAAAAATTCAAAAAAAAATTTATAAAAAAAATTTTCAAAAAAAAAATTCAAAAAAAATTTTAAAAAAAATCGAAAAAAAAAATTTCGAAAAAAATTTCAAAAAAAAATCAAAAAAAAAAATTTCAAAAAAAATTTTTAAAAAAATTCACAAAAAAAAAATTCAAAAAAAAATTGAAAAAATTTTTTTAAAAAAATCAAAAAAAAAATTTAAAAAAAATTCAAAAAAAAAATTTCAAAAAAAAAATTGAAAAAAAATTTTAAAAAAAATTGAAAAAATAATCAAAAAAAAATTTCAAAAAAAAATTGAAAAAAAAAATTTGAAAAAAATCAAAAAAAAATAATTCAAAGAGAAAATTTTCCAAAAAAAATTCAAAAAAAAAATTCAAAAAAAAAAATTTCAAAAAAAAAATTTTAAAAAAATAAAAAAAAATTTGAGAAAAAAATTTAAAAAAAAATTTTAAAAAAATTGAAAAAAAAATCAAAAAAAAAAATTTCAAAAAAAAAATTGAAAAAAAAATTTAAAAAAAATTCACAAAAAAAAATTTAAAAAAAAAATTTTAAAAAAAATTTTGAAAAAATAAAAAAAAATTCATAAAAAAATTTTAAAAAAATTTTCAAAAAAAAAATTGAAAAAAAAATTTAAAAAAAATTTTTAAAAAAATTCAAAAAAAATTCGAAAAAAAAATTCAAAAAAAAATTCAAAAAAAAAATTCAAAAAAAGAATTAAAGAAAAAAATTTAAAAAAATTCACAAAAAAAATTTCAAAAAAAAATTTTGAAAAAACATTTAGAAAAATCAAAAGGAAAATTTCATAAAAAAATTAAAGAAAAAATTTAAAAAAATCAAAAAAAAATTAAAAAAAAATTGAAAAAAAAATTTTTCAAAAAAAAAATTGAAAAAATAATTTAAAAAAATTTTTTAAAAAAAATCAAAATAAAAAATTTCAAAAAAAATTAAAAAAAAAATCAAAAAAAATAATTCAAAGAGAAAATTTTTCAAAAAAAATTTCAAATAAAAAAATTTCAAAAAAAAATTGAAAAAAAAATTGAGAAAAAAATAAATTTCGAAAAAATTACAAAAAAAAATTTTTGAAAAAAATACAAAAAAAATTCAAAAAAAAAATTGAAAAAAATTCACAAAAAAAAATTTCAAAAAAAAATTGAAAAAAAAATTTTAAAAAAATCAAAAAAAAAAATTCAAAAAAAATTTTGAAAAAAAAAATTAAAAAAAATCAAAAAAAATTATTCAAAGAGAAAATTTTTCAAAAAAAATTCAAAAAAAAAATTCAAAAAAAAAATTTTCAAAAAAAAAATTATAAAAAAAAATTTTAAAAAAAATTGATAAAAAAATCAAAAAAAAAATTTCAAAAAAAAAATTGAAAAAAAAATTGAGAAAAAAATAAATTTCAAAAAAAAATTGAAAAAAAAATTGAAAAAAAAATTTTAAACAAAATTTGAAAAAAATTGAAAAAAAAATCAAAAAAAAAAAATTTCAAAAAAAAAATTGAAAAAAAAAATTTAAAAAAATCAATAAAAATAATTCAAAGAGAAAATTTTTCAAAAAAAATTTTCAAAAAAAAAATAAAAAAAAAAAATTTAAAAAAATCAAAAAAAAAATTTTTTAAAAAATCAAAAAAAAATTAAAAAAAAAAAAATTGAAAAAAAAAATTTTTCAAAAAAAATTGAAAAAAAAATTTTAAAAAAATTTCAAAAAAAAAATTGAAAAAAAAATTTAAAAAAAATTCACAAAAAAAAATTTCAAAAAAAAATTTAAAAAAAAATTTTGAAAAAATAAAAAAAAATTCATAAAAAAATTTTTAAAAAATTTTCAAAAAAAAAATTGAAAAAAAAAATTCAAAAAAAATTTTTAAAAAAATTCAAAAAAAAATTCGAAAAAAAAAATTCAAAAAAAAATTCAAAAAAAAAATTTCAAAAAAATTTAAAAAAATTATTCAAAGAGAAAATTTTTCAAAAAAAATTTCCAAAAAAAAAATTGAAAAAAAAATTTAAAAAAAACAATTTAAAAAAAATTCACAAAAAAAAATTTCAAAAAAAAATTTTAAAAAAATTTTTGAAAAAATCAAAACAAAAATTTCATAAAAAAATTTAAAAAAATTTTCAAAAAAAAATTGAAAAAAAAAATTAAAAAAAAAATTTTCAAAAAAAAAAAAAAAAAAAAAATTAAAAAAAATTACAAAAAAATTCAAAAAAAAATTTATAAAAAAAAATTTCAAAAAAAAAAATTCAAAAAAAATTTAAAAAAAAATCGAAAAAAAAAAATTTCGAAAAAAATTTCAAAAAAAATGAAAAAAAAATTTCAAAAAAAATTTTAAAAAAAATTCACAAAAAAAAATTTCAAAAAAAAAATTTAAAAAAATTTTTTAAAAAAATCAAAAAAAAAAATTAAAAAAAATTCAAACAAAAATTTTCAAAAAAAAAATTGAAAAAAAAATCAAAAAAAATTGAAAATTGAAATTTCAAAAAAAAATTTAAAAAATTAAAAAAAAATCGGAAAAAACATTTCAAAAAAAAATTGAAAAAAAAAATTTAAAAAATTTTTTTTAAAAAATTCACAAAAAAAATTTCAAAAAAAAATTGAAAAAAAAATTTTAAAAAATTCAAAAAAAAATTCAAAAAAAAAATTTTCAAATAAAAAATTGAAAAAAAAATAAAAAAAAAATTGAAAAAAAATCAAAAAAAAAAAATATCAAAAAAAAAATTGAAAAAAAAAAATTAAAAAAAAAATCACAAAAAAAAATTTCAAAAAAAAATTTTAAAATTTTTTTTTTAAAAATCAAAAAAAAAATTTCATTGAAAAATTTTAAAAAAATTTCAAAAAAAAAATTGAAAAAAAAAATTCAAAAAAAAATTTTAAAAAAAATTCAAAAAAAAATTCGAAAAAAAAATTTCAAAAAAAATTTCAAAAAAAAATTCAAAAAAAAAATTTTCAAAAAAAAAATTGAAAAAAAAATTTAAAAAAAAAATCAAAAAAAAATTTTAAAAAATTTTCAAAAAAAAAATTGAAAAAAAAAATTAAAAAAAAAAATTTACAAAAAAAAATTCAAAAAAAAATTTACAAAAAAAATTTCGAAAGAAAAATTTCAAAAAAAAAATTTCAGATGAAAAATTTTCAAAAAAAAATTTCGAAAAAAATTACAAAAATTTTTTTTAAAAAAATCAAAAAAAAGTTTCAAAGAGAAAATTTTCCAAAAAAAAAAATTCAAAAAAAATTGAAAAAAAAAATTGAAAAAAAAATCGGAAAAAAAAATTTCAAAAAGGAAATTTTTCAAAAAAAATTTCAAAAAATAAATAAAAAAAAATTTTCAAAAAAAAAATCGAAAAAAAAAATTTCAAAAAAAAATCAAAAAAAAATTTCAAAAAAAAAATTGAAAAAAAAATTTAAAAAAAAATCAAAAAAAAAATTAAAAAAAAAATTGAAAAAAAAAATCAAAAAAAAAATTAAAAAAAAAATTGAAAAAAAAAATTTAAAAAAAAATTTAAAAAAAATTCACAAAAAAAATCAAAAAAAAATTAAAAAAAATTAAAAAAATTTAAAGAAGAATTCAAAAAACAATTTTTCAAAAAAAAATTGAAAAAAAATTTAAAAAATAATTTAAAAAAAAATCAAAAAAAAAATTTCAAAAAAAATTGAAAAAAAAAATTTAAAAAAAATTAAAAAAAATTATTCAAAGAGAAAATTTTTCAAAAAAAATTTTCAAAAAAAAAATTTAAAAAAAAAATTTAAAAAAAATTGAAAAAAAATCAAAAAAAAAATATCAAAAAAAATTGAAAAAAAAAATTAAAAAAAAACAATTTAAAAAAAATTCACAAAAAAAAATTTCAAAAAAAAATTTTAAAAAATTTTTTGAAAAAATCAAAACAAAAATTTCATAAAAAAATTTAAAAAAATTTTCAAAAAAAAATTGAAAAAAAAAATTTAAAAAAAAATTTTCAAAAAAAAATTGAAAAAAAAAAAAAAATAAAAAAAATTACAAAAAAATTCAAAAAAAAATTTATAAAAAAAATTTTCAAAAAAAAAATATCAAAAAAAATTTTAAAAAAAATCGAAAAAAAAAAATTTCGAAAAAAATTTTAAAAAAAATCAAAAAAAAAATTTCAAAAAAAATTAAAAAAAAAAATTCACAAAAAAAAATTTCAAAAAAAAAATTTAAAAAAAAATTTTAAAAAAATCAAAAAAAAAATTTAAAAAAAATTCAAACAAAAATTTTCAAAAAAAAATTTTAAAAAAAATTTAAAAAAAATTGAAAAAAAAATCAAAAAAAAAAATTCAAAAAAAAAAATTGAAAAAAAAAATTTAAAAAAAATTTAAAATTTTTTTTAAAAAATCAAAAAAAATTCAAAAAAAAATTTATAAAAAAAATTTTCAAAAAAAAAATTCAAAAAAAATTAAAAAAAAAATCGAAAAAAAAAAATTCGAAAAAAATTTCAAAAAAAAATCAAAAAAAAAATTTTCAAAAAAAATTTTTAAAAAAATTCACAAAAAAAAATTCAAAAAAAAAATGAAAAATTTTTTTTAAAAAAATCAAAAAAAAAATTTAAAAAAAATTAAAAAAAAAAATTTCAAAAAAAAAATTGAAAAAAAATTTTAAAAAAAATTGAAAAAATAATCAAAAAAAAATTTCAAAAAAAAATTGAAAAAAAAAATTTGAAAAAAATCAAAAAAAAATAATTCAAAGAGAAAATTTTCCAAAAAAAATTCAAAAAAAAAATTCAAAAAAAAAATTTCAAAAAAAAAATTTAAAAAAAATAAAAAAAAAATTGAGAAAAAAATTTAAAAAAAAATTTAAAAAAAATTGAAAAAAAAATCAAAAAAAAAAATTTCAAAAAAAAAAATTGAAAAAAAAATTTAAAAAAAATTCACAAAAAAAAATTTCAAAAAAAAATTTTAAAAAAAATTTTGAAAAAATAAAAAAAAATTCATAAAAAAATTTAAAAAAAATTTTCAAAAAAAAAATTGAAAAAAAAATTTAAAAAAAATTTTTAAAAAAATTCAAAAAAAATTCGAAAAAAAAATTCAAAAAAAAATTCAAAAAAAAAATTCAAAAAAAGAATTAAAAAAAAAATTTAAAAAAATTCACAAAAAAAATTTCAAAAAAAAATTTTGAAAAAACATTTTAAAAAATCAAAAGAAAAATTTCATAAAAAAATTAAAGAAAAAATTTAAAAAAATCAAAAAAAAAATTAAAAAAAAATTGAAAAAAAAATTTTTCAAAAAAAAAATTGAAAAAATAATTTTAAAAAAATTTTTAAAAAAAATCAAAATAAAAAATTTCAAAAAAAATTAAAAAAAAATCAAAAAAAATAATTCAAAGAGAAAATTTTTCAAAAAAAATTTCAAATAAAAAATTTTCAAAAAAAACTAAAAAATATTTCAAAAAAATTTCGAAAAAATTACAAAAAAAAATTTTTGAAAAAAATACAAAAAAAATTCAAAAAAAAAATTGAAAAAAATTCACAAAAAAAAATTTAAAAAAAAAATTGAAAAAAAATTTTTAAAAAAATCAAAAAAAAAAAATTCAAAAAAAATTTTGAAAAAAAAAAATTAAAAAAAATCAAAAAAAATTATTCAAAGAGAAAATTTTTCAAAAAAATTTCAAAAAAAAAATTCAAAAAAAAAATTTTCAAAAAAAAAATTATAAAAAAAAATTTAAAAAAAAATTGATAAAAAAATCAAAAAAAAAATTTCAAAAAAAAATTGAAAAAAAAATTGAGAAAAAAATAAATTTCAAAAAAAAATTCAAAAAAAAATTGAAAAAAAAATTTTAAAAAAAATTTAAAAAAAATTGAAAAAAAAATCAAAAAAAAAAAATTTCAAAAAAAAAATTTAAAAAAAATCAATAAAAATAATTCAAAGAGAAAATTTTTCAAAAAAAATTTTCAAAAAAAAAATAAAAAAAAAAATTTAAAAAAAAAAATTAAAAAAAAAATAAAAAAAAAATTGAGAAAAAAATAAATTTCAAAAAAAAATTCAAAAAAAAATTGAAAAAAAAATTTAAAAAAAAATTTTAAAAAAATTGAAAAAAAAATCAAAAAAAAAAATTTCAAAAAAAAAATTGAAAAAAAAATTTAAAAAAAATTCACAAAATAAAATTTCAAAAAAAAATTTTAAAAAAAATTTTGAAAAAATAAAAAAAAATTCATAAAAAAATTTTAAAAAAATTTTCAAAAAAAAAATTGAAAAAAAAAATTGAAAAAAAATTTTTAAAAAAATTCAAAAAAAAATTCGAAAAAAAAAATCAAAAAAAAATTCAAAAAAAATTCAAAAAAAGAATTTAAAAAAAAAATTTAAAAAAATTCACAAAAAAAATTTCAAAAAAAAATTTTGAAAAAACATTTTAAAAAATCAAAAGAAAAATTTCATAAAAAAATTAAAGAAAAAATTTTAAAAAATCAAAAAAAAAATTAAAAAAAAATTGAAAAAAAAATTTTTCAAAAAAAAAATTGAAAAAATAATTTTAAAAATTTTTTTAAAAAAAATCAAAATAAAAAATTTCAAAAAAAATTTAAAAAAAATCAAAAAAAATAATTCAAAGAGAAAATTTTTCAAAAAAAATTTCAAATAAAAAATTTTCAAAAAAAAACTAAAAAATATTTCAAAAAAATTTCGAAAAAATTACAAAAAAAAAATTTTAAAAAAAATACAAAAAAAAATTCAAAAAAAAAATGAAAAAAATTCACAAAAAAAAATTTCAAAAAAAATTGAAAAAAATTTTTTGAAAAAATCAAAAAAAAAATTTCAAAAAAAAATTGAAAAAAAAAATTTAAAAAAAATCAAAAAAAATTATTCAAAGAGAAAATTTTTCAAAAAAAATTCAAAAAAAAAATAAAAAAAAAAAATTTTCAAAAAAAAAATTATAAAAAAAAATTTCAAAAAAAAATTTAAAATTTTTTTTTAAAAAAATCAAAAAAAAAATTGAAAAAAAAATTTTTAAAAAAAATTTTAAAAAAAACAAAAAAAAATTTCAAAAAAAAATTGAAAAAAAAATTTTAAAAAAATCAAAAAAAAAATTCAAAGAGAAAATTTTTCAAAAAAAATTTCAAAAAAATATTCAAAAAAAAAAAATTCAAAAAAAAAATTGAAAAAAAATTTTTAAAAAAATTTAAAAAAAATCAAAAAAAAAATATCAAAATAAAATTGAAAAAAAAAATTAAAAAAAATTCACAAAAAAAAATTTCAAAAAAAAATTTTAAAATTTTTTTTAAAAAAATCAAAAAAAAAATTCATTGAAAAATTTTTAAAAAACATTTTGAAAAATCAAAAAAAAAATTTCATAAAAAAATTTAAAAAAAAATTGAAAAAATCAAAAAAAAAATTTAAAAAAAATTGAAAACAAAATTTTTCAAAAAAAAAATTGAAAAAAATATTAAAAAAAAAATTTAAAAAAAATCAAAAAAAATTATTCAAAGAGAAAATTTTTCAAAAAAAAATTCAAATAAAAAATTTTCAAAAAAAAACTAAAAAATATTTCAAAAAAATTTCGAAAAAATTACAAAAAAAAATTAAAAAAAAAAATACAAAAATAAATTCAAAAAAAAATTGAAAAAAAAATTTCAAAAAAAAATAAAAAATATTTCAAAAAAAATTTCGAAAAAAATTACAAAAAAAATTCAAAAAAAAATTGAAAATTGAAATTTCAAAAAAAAATTAAAAAAATTAAAAAAAAATCGGAAAAAACATTTCAAAAAAAAATTGAAAAAAAAAATTTAAAAAATTTTTTTTAAAAAATTCACAAAAAAAATTTCAAAAAAAAATTGAAAAAAAAATTTTAAAAAATTCAAAAAAAAATTAAAAAAAAAAATTTTCAAATAAAAAATTGAAAAAAAAATTAAAAAAAAAATTGAAAAAAAATCAAAAAAAAAAAATATCAAAAAATAAATTGAAAAAAAATCAATAAAAATAATTCAAAGAGAAAATTTTTCAAAAAAAATTTTCAAAAAAAAAATAAAAAAAAAAATTTAAAAAAAAATTTAAAAAAATCAAAAAAAAAATTTCATAAAAAAATAAAAAAAAAAATTTTTAAAAAATCAAAAAAAAATTAAAAAAAAAAAATTGAAAAAAAAAATTTTTCAAAAAAAATTGAAAAAAAAATTTTAAAAAAATTTCAAAAAAAAAATTGAAAAAAAAATTTAAAAAAAATTCACAAAAAAAAATTTCAAAAAAAAATTTTAAAAAAAATTTTGAAAAAATAAAAAAAAATTCATAAAAAAATTTAAAAAAAATTTTCAAAAAAAAAATTGAAAAAAAAAATTCAAAAAAAATTTTTAAAAAAATTCAAAAAAAAATTCGAAAAAAAAAATTCAAAAAAAAATTCAAAAAAAAATTTCAAAAAAAAATTGAAAAAAAAAATTTAAAAAAAATTTAAAAAAATTATTCAAAGAGAAAATTTTTCAAAAAAAATTTTCAAAAAAAAAATTGAAAAAAAAAATTTAAAAAAAATTGAAATAAAATCAAAAAAAAAATATCAAAAAGAATTGAAAAAAAAATTGAAAAAAAACAATTTAAAAAAAATTCACAAAAAAAAATTTTAAAAATTTTTTTGAAAAAATCAAAACAAAAATTTCATAAAAAAATTTAAAAAAATTTTCAAAAAAAATTGAAAAAAAAAATTAAAAAAAAAATTTTCAAAAAAAAAATAAAAAAAAAAAAAAAAATTAAAAAAAATTACAAAAAAATTCAAAAAAAAATTTATAAAAAAAAATTTCAAAAAAAAAAATTCAAAAAAAATTTAAAAAAAAATCGAAAAAAAAAAATTTCGAAAAAAATTTCAAAAAAAATGAAAAAAAAATTTCAAAAAAAATTTTAAAAAAAATTCACAAAAAAAAATTTCAAAAAAAAAATTTAAAAAAAAATTTTAAAAAAATCAAAAAAAAAATTTAAAAAAAATTCAAACAAAAATTTTCAAAAAAAAAATTTAAAAAAAAATTGAAAAAAAAATCAAAAAAAAAAAATTCAAAAAAAAAATTGAAAAAAAAATTAAAAAAAAAATTTAAAATTTTTTTTAAAAAATCAAAAAAAATTCAAAAAAAAATTTATAAAAAAAATTTTCAAAAAAAAAATTTAAAAAAAATTAAAAAAAAAATCGAAAAAAACAATTTCGAAAAAAATTTCAAAAAAAAATCAAAAAAAAAATTTTCAAAAAAAATTTTTAAAAAAATTCACAAAAAAAAAATTCAAAAAAAAATTTAAAAATTTTTAAAAAAAAAATCAAAAAAAAAATTTAAAAAAAATTCAAAAAAAAATTTCAAAAAAAAAATTGAAAAAAAAATTTTAAAAAAAATTGAAAAAATAATCAAAAAAAAAATTTCAAAAAAAAATTGAAAAAAAATTTTGAAAAAAATCAAAAAAAAATAATTCAAAGAGAAAATTTTCCAAAAAAAATTCAAAAAAAAAATTCAAAAAAAAAAATTTCAAAAAAAAAAATTAAAAAAAAAATAAAAAAAAATTGAGAAAAAAATAAATTTCAAAAAAAAATTCAAAAAAAAATTGAAAAAAAAATTTAAAAAAAAATTTAAAAAAAATTGAAAAAAAAATCAAAAAAAAAAATTTCAAAAAAAAAATTGAAAAAAAAATTTTAAAAAAAATTGAAAAAATAATCAAAAAAAAAATTTCAAAAAAAAATTGAAAAAAAAATTTGAAAATAATCAAAAAAAAATAATTCAAAGAGAAAATTTTCCAAAAAAAATTCAAAAAAAAAATTCAAAAAAAAAAATTTCAAAAAAAAAATTAAAAAAAAAATAAAAAAAAAATTGAGAAAAAAATAAATTTCAAAAAAAAATTCAAAAAAAAATTGAAAAAAAAATTTAAAAAAAAATTTAAAAAAAATTGAAAAAAAAATCAAAAAAAAAAATTTCAAAAAAAAAATTGAAAAAAAAATTTAAAAAAAATTCACAAAATAAAATTTCAAAAAAAAATTTTAAAAAAAATTTTGAAAAAATAAAAAAAAATTCATAAAAAAATTTTAAAAAAATTTTCAAAAAAAAAAATTGAAAAAAAAAATTGAAAAAAAATTTTTAAAAAAATTCAAAAAAAAATTCGAAAAAAAAAATCAAAAAAAAATTCAAAAAAAATTCAAAAAAAGAATTTAAAAAAAAAATTTAAAAAAATTCACAAAAAAAATTTCAAAAAAAAATTTTGAAAAAACATTTTAAAAAATCAAAAGAAAAATTTCATAAAAAAATTAAAGAAAAAATTTTAAAAAATCAAAAAAAAAATTTAAAAAAAATTGAAAAAAAAATTTTTCAAAAAAAAAATTGAAAAAATAATTTTAAAAATCAAAATAAAAAATTTCAAAAAAAATTTAAAAAAAATCAAAAAAAATAATTCAAAGAGAAAATTTTTCAAAAAAAATTTCAAATAAAAAATTTTCAAAAAAAAACTAAAAAATATTTCAAAAAAATTTCGAAAAAATTTTAAAAAAAAAATTTTAAAAAAAATACAAAAAAAAATTCAAAAAAAAAATGAAAAAAATTCACAAAAAAAAATTTCAAAAAAAATTGAAAAAAATTTTTTGAAAAAATCAAAAAAAAAATTTCAAAAAAAAATTGAAAAAAAAAATTTAAAAAAAATCAAAAAAAATTATTCAAAGAGAAAATTTTTCAAAAAAAATTCAAAAAAAAAATAAAAAAAAAAAATTTTCAAAAAAAAAATTATAAAAAAAAATTTCAAAAAAAAATTTAAAATTTTTTTTAAAAAAAATCAAAAAAAAAATTGAAAAAAAAATTTTTTAAAAAAATTTTAAAAAAAACAAAAAAAAATTTCAAAAAAAAATTGAAAAAAAAATTTTAAAAAAATCAAAAAAAAAATTCAAAGAGAAAATTTTTCAAAAAAAATTTCAAAAAAATATTAAAAAAAAAAAAATTCAAAAAAAAAATTGAAAAAAAATTTTTAAAAAAATTTAAAAAAAATCAAAAAAAAAATATCAAAAAAAAATTGAAAAAAAAAATTAAAAAAAATTCACAAAAAAAAATTTCAAAAAAAAATTTTAAAATTTTTTTTAAAAAAATCAAAAAAAAAATTCATTGAAAAATTTTTAAAAAACATTTTGAAAAATCAAAAAAAAAATTTCATAAA